>ML276527.1:0-106265 GCA_005239495.1 Nicotiana undulata | reverse complement strand
GGGGGGGGGGGGTAACGTTTGGACATATTTATATTTTAGGGTTAGGGAGTTCCCAGCCGTTTGATCAAAATAGATCAACGACTGGGATTATTTCTCTTGGGAAAACGGGGTCGTTTTGGGTGTAACGGGGGTTGGACCGGGTGAGGGGAAATTTGGGTTTGGGTTTTAATGGGTTACTGGGGCAGCTTGGACCTGGGTAAATCAACTCAGGTCCATTTTTTTTAAACCTTTAATATCCTAAACCACCCTACTAAATTAAAGTTTAAACTAAGGGTAATAATTAGTTTTAATCCTATACCTTGTTTTAATTAATTAATTAATTAATTAATTAAGAGTTTTAGTATTTAATTGCTCATAGTCATTCAAAGACAAATTCCACCATTTTTGTTTAAGAAATAATTAAGTCAAGAAATTATCATTAACCTATTTTATATCACACAACTAAATTTATTTAAATACTAATTAAGGTTATGTACTTACTCGTGCCATTTTAAATTATTTACGAATTTAAATGATAAATTCTGACTACATAATGTAAAATGAATTCACAAACATCATCAAAAATTCAATAAAACCCACAAAACTAATTAATTTACTGAGATTTTTGTAGGATTATACGATAGGCAAAAATCACGTGCTCACAACTGCCCCTCTTTGTTCGGAAACACGAAGAGTTTCCGGGCAAAGACAAAGTGAGCAGCCATAAGCGACTTCGACCATTCATATGTTCCGTTGTGAAGCGTTTTGGAAAAGCTTGACCGAACCCTGCTTCAAAGGTTGCCTACATATCTTTGGCTATAAAGGAATCAGGTCAGTGTAGTTCTGGAAGTTTTGGTAGCTGGGACTACCGAGTAACTGTGGTTTCACTGCGGTCGTTGTTGTTACTGCTGCTGATCTCCTTATTACTCCAAAGTAGAAAAAATGGAGAAGACTAAACTAAACCTATCAACTATGAGTTACAAGAGTCCTATCTATTAGTCTGCTGAAGCCTGATCTTGAATCTTGGCTGCTTTTATACAGACTTGATCTGGACCTTGATGCTTGTTAGTTGTAGGAGCTAGTTCAAACTTCTTCAGCATTTCGGATAAAAAAGGGACATGCGCTGCTTGCGACTTTAGTTTTGTCTTGAGCGGTCCACATATTTTCCGCTTCCGTACTTTGGATTCAACCTTCTCTTTCCTCTTTTGTTTTATTATTTTGGATCGAAACTTCTTATTTTGTTCATCTCGAGTTCCAATGTCCTAAAAAATGTAATCTGCACAAAAATCAAAATGAATGAACGAAATTTCCTGCCCTAGTTTTCATACTAGGAAAATTTCGTGAGTTATTTTAAGGAAAGCTACACTATCTTGTTATTGAAAACGATGAAAAGCCGGGAGCAGTGCATCCGGGGTTATTGCAGACTAGGGAGTGGATACCCTATATCTCAAAGCAAGGTCCACTGGGGGTGGCAAAAATGAAATCAATTAGGGATTGTATACCCTATGCTGGGGAAGAAATCAATTAGGGAATGTATACCCTTAATTGAAAAAGAAATCATCAATTAGGGAATGTATACCCTTAATTGGCATCGACTAGGGAGCGCGTGCACCCATGTCGGGGAAGAAAATATCAATCAGTGAATGTATACCCTTAATTGAAAAAAAAAGTAGCAATTAGGGAATGTATACCCTTAATTGGAAAGGAAAGAAACAATTAGGGAATGTATACCCTTAACTGGATAAGAAACATTAATTTGGGAATGTATACCCTTAATTGGCATCGACTAGGGAGCGCGTGCACCCATGTCGGGAAAAGGAAATCAATTAGGGAATGTATACCCTTAATTGGAAAGGAAATCATCAATTAGGGAATGTATACCCTTAATTGGATAAGAAAACATCAACTAGGGAATGTATACCCTTAATTGGGAAGGAAATCATCAATTAGGGAATGTATACCCTTAATTGGATAAGAAAACATCAACTAGGGAATGTATACCCTTAATTGGGAAGGAAATCATCAATTAGGGAATGTATACCCTTAATGGGATAAGAAAACATCAATTAGGGAATGTATACCCTTAACTGGAAAGGAAATCATCAATTAGGGAATGTATACCCTTAATTGGATAAGGAAACATCAATTAGGGAATGTATACCCTTAATTGGATAAGGAAACATCAATTAGGGAATGTATACCCTTAATTGGAAATTCGACTAGGGAGCGTGTACTCCCATGTCGGGAGAAGGAAATCAACTAGGGAATGTATACCCTTAATTGGACAAGAAAGCAACAATTAGGGAATGTATACCCTTAACTGGATAAGAAAACATCAATTAGGGAATGTATACCCTTAATTGGAAAGAAAACATCAATCAGGGAATGTATACCCTTAATTGGAAAAGAAAAACATCAATTAGGGAATGTATACCCTTAATTGGCGACTAAGGGGCGTGTACTCCCATGTCGGAAAATGTGTAGTTAAGGTCTGGAGACCCTATACCACTTCAGATTTGAGCTGTTTTCAACACTTTTTTTTGAATGAATGCGGGAAAGGATTTTGGAGAAAACTTCCCTTTTGGAGTTGTCGCTGCAGAGCTGCTTCTAGCTCTCGCGCCTTTTCTCTTGGTTACACCTGCTTTTTGCAGGGTTGCTTTTGAGTTGCACCTGTTTTTTATTTCAACAAAGAACAATTTGTTAGTTTGAAACGATGGTTGGTTTTGCGGCCTTGATTGTTTCGAGCTGCTTGGTCTCAGCCTTGTGACGAAGATCTCGAACGCTTGCTTGCTTGCTGGGGATTGGGTATCATCTCTAATCTCGGGGACCTTGGCTTTCTAGATTTTGTTGCGGTGATCGGTCACGTGGGACCCAATATTTCAACTTTATTCTGCCATTGTAGGCCTTTCACTTGTTTTTCTTTCGGATTTCTAGAGCATCGGGGGGAATTTTTAGCCCCTCGCATTCTGCTGCAATGGTTAATCGCGTGGGACTTAACCCTTTTCCAACTTTATTTTGCCTTCATTGGCCTTTCATGTAAATACCCGTGAAATTTCATGTCTAAAATAATGCCCAAATAGGTCCTCGTGTTGTATAACTGTGGAAATTCTTAACGTGGACTTATTTTGAGTTAAAAGTACCCCGGGATCTAAAAGATAAAATTTTCCAGAAATTGTGTTGTTATGCGACGCACTATGCGATTGCATAACGTGTATGCGGACCGCATAATAGTCGCATACCTGGGCAGACTTCAGCCCAAATTAAGGATAACTATGCGGTCCAGAATGCGATTGCATTCCGGATGTGCGGACCGCATAGTTGTTGCATTCTTGCCCATTGGTTATTGGTGAGGGAGGTTATGCGATGCACTATGCGATCGCATAACGTGTATGCGGACCGCATAGTGGTCGCATACCTGGACAATGTGTTTTTAGTTTTGGCCCATCTTGAGGGCCATTCTGCGACGGGTCTGCGGACCGCATGTCAGGAATGCGATCGCATTCTTGACCGCATTCCGTGTCGGGGTTCCTAATTTCTAATTTTAAAACCCGACCCCCTGTTCAATAAAACACCCCTCCCCTTCATTTTAACCATTTTCTGACTAAGAATAGAGAGAGAAAAAGAGAGTTCCTGAGAGAAAGGGTTTCAACATCATCCATTTGGTTTTCCACAATCACTCAAGCCCGGGAATTATCGAGTTATTGTCGTTTTCACTTAAAGAGGTAAATCCTCACCCCATTTCCCTTAAATTTCCAGACTTTGGTTAATAAGTAGAACTCCCCTAAAGGATTTCTTGAAGATAAAAGAGAATAACCTTGCATGCATGTCCATTAATTGTCGCAATCTAGTAAAAGGAAGTGGGTTAGGGTTAATATTCACAAAAAAGGGGTTAGAAATCTAAGGGGTCATATAGAATTCGATAAAATGCCTAAGCAAGTTCGAATTGTGTTCATGATTCCCAATTCTAAGATAAATGTGTTACATTATGAATTAGATTGACGTTGCTTGACGGTCCGGTGATTTGTGATAGAAATTAAAAAGGGAAAATTCGACACAAGGTATGTATGGCTAATTTTAACCTTTGTAGAATCTTCTTGTTGGTGTTCGAGCATATGGTATGTGTACTTTGTTTGAGATTATGTGAATTGATTGTTCTAATGTGTTGAGACGTAAGATTCTATTCTCTAATTGTCCTAGCTGATTGCCATACCACCGTGCTATGTGAGGTTGTGAAAATGGTGATTCCTTGTGCTTACTCTATCACGTGCAAAGCTCGTTAACTGTTGAATACCTCGATATGAAAGGATGTACAATCAAACGAAAGAAATGATAACGAATCCAATTGTCGAATGTATCTAAGTGCTAAATGCTGTGTAGTAAATAATGGAAAGGAAACGTGGAGAACTAATTGAGCTTTATGTTGATGGCATACTGTATATGATTCACTATTGGATAAATATTTCTGTGGCCATGATTTCATATGGTTATTTGGTTGTTACGAATGAATATCCTTGATGATGAGAATCTTTGTGATTGAATTGTTGGTTGATATGAATTTATGTTCTTCATGATGAAGATCCTTGTGATTTAAATTGGCGGTGATTGTTGATTGTCCGGTGGAATCGGGTTGCACGCCGCAACACGGAGTAATAAGGGTGGACGAGGTATTAAGGGTGAGAGAAGGTGATAAGGGTGGTCGAGGTAATAAGGGTGGCCGAGGTAATAAGGATGGAATGTGATCATTATCACTATTGAAATGAATATCTATGAAACTCTTAAATATGGAGGTGTTGAAAAAGAAAAGGGGAATCTGTGAAACTCTTGATTCTGGTTATTTTTAATTCTGTACAATGCTTGTTAGATTCTATTAACTGTCTCTTTTCTGTGTACTGCTTGATTGTACTTGGGGTAAAGTTTGTTCATACATACTAATACTATTCCACAGTACTAACGTCCCTTTTGCCGGGGGCGCTACATCTTTTATATGGATGTAGGTTGTTCCATAGCAGGTAGCTCAGCCCACTGTTAGTGGTGCCTCTTCTTCATCTCCTCATCAGTTGTGGTGAGCCCCTTTTCTCCTCGGGGCCGTGTGTGGATTATACCACCCTCTTTTGCTTATGTTGTAAAGGTATAGCCGGGGCCTTGTTACCGACAAGTTATGTAAAACCCCTAGTATTTGTAGAGGCTCCGTAGACATGATGTGGGTGTATATATATATATATGTATTTTTTGGTAGTAAGTGTACGTACTCGGAAATCGTGGTTCATGTTAGGAACTTATGTTTGTACCTTGTATGTTTGGATATCAATCGTTGAAATGCTAAAAGAGGAAAAACGGAATTATGTTGTAAAATGTACTTTGAACCTAATTCGGCTAACTCACATGAAATAATGTATGTATGAACGCGGGGTAATACGTTGGGCAGGAAAGGAAATCCAGATCCGCTTGACTGGGTTCATCCGGTTAGGTTCCGGTCTCGTCCCTCGATTCTGGGGCGTGACAAACTTGGTATCAAAGCCTAAGGTTTTAAAAGTGTCCTAGGATGTATCGGAGCCGTGTCTAGTAGAGCCCTTCTTATCGGTGTGTTGTCGACCACATCTTTAATTAGGGAGCTGCATGAACATTTAGGAAAATACCCTTTCATTGTTACTCTGTATCGTGCGATGCAGTGAAAGGTGAGAATGTCTTTATCTAATTCGTGCGTTGTCCTAATTTTCACTAAATGGCGCCCAAGAAGAGAGCTCGACTCGGCATGGAGGCCAATGCCACCCCGAGTGTGGCCATTCATCCTTTATCTGATGGTGCGGGTGAGAATAATTCCCTGACCTTGAATCTTCCTGACTCTTCCGTGCCAGGCCAGTCTATCTCTATTCCTGCTACAACGGAGGGTACTTAAATCCCTCCCGCTGATGTTCCTGATCCTTCTTCAGTTCCAGCTTCCGATCCCAATATTTCTGATGGGGACCTCATGGGGGCTATTCAGATGTTGACTCAGTTAGTGGCCTCCCAGGCCCAAAGATCTCAGGCTGCCCCTGCGTCCTCTAGAGAGCAAGGGGATTCTTCAGGTTCTAGGGTCAACCAGTTTCTGCGGTTAGCCCCTCCAGAGTTCACAGGCACCGACCCAGAGGCCGATCTCAAGATTTTATAGATGAAATGTACAAGACTCTCAGGGTAATGAAGGCTACTGAAACAGAGGGATTTGAGCTGGCTTCCTATCGTCTAAAGGGAGCAGCATAATCATGGTTTGAGATGTGGGAGAGTTCCCGTGGAGAGGGGAGCCCTCCGGCGAGGTGGGTCGAGTTCGTAGATGCTTTCATGGATCATTTCTTGCCTACCGAGACTATGGCAGCCTGTGCTGCAGAGTTTAAGGACCTTAAGCAGGGCCACATGAGTGTGTGGGAGTACCATATGAAGTTTGTGCGCTTGTCAAAGTATGCTACCCACATGATGCCGACTATGGAGGCCAGAGTTCGTCGGTCTGTTCGGGGCCTTGGTCCCTTGGTTGTCAATGAGGCTGCTACAGATGCTTTGCATTCAGATATGAACTACGGGAAGATTGTGGGTTTTGCCCAGTCTACGGAGGCTCGGAAATTGAAGATAAGGTCAGAGAGAGAGAGAGTAGTAATAGGGCCCGGTCAGCGGGAAACCCTGGGAGCTCGGTTGGAGGTGGGAGATCAGCCCTTGGGAGAGGGTCATCAGGACCATCTCAGTCCTATGCTCAGTCCTCAGGCAGTGCGCCGCCATCAGGGCACATTTATCAGCAGGAGGTCGCTTTGGGCCCGGTTCAGATAGCAGGAGGTTCCACCAGTCAGGTCGTTCTGGTGGGAGGTTTCAGCAGCAGCGGAGGGCCCCATGCCCTAAGTGTGGGAGGTTCCATTCTGAGCCATGTTACTTGGATATTCCGGTATGCTTCAGATGCGGAGTGAGAGGTCATACCCAGTGGAATTGTCGTGTGCCTAGTCAGGGCACGGGTAGGGGCACTGCTCAGTCGCACCGGTTCTTTTTGTCATAAAGAAAGATGGATCGCTTCGAATGTGTATTGATTATCGGCAACTCAACAAGGTCACCATCAAGAAGAAATATCCACTGCATCGGATAGATGATTTTTTCGACTAGTTGCAAGGTGCTAGGTTCTTCTCAAAGATTGATTTACGGTCAGGGTACCATTAGTTAAAGATCAAGGAGAAGGATATTCCTAAGACCGCCTTCAGGACTTGTTATGGGCACTTTGAACTTTTGGTCATGTCTTTTGGGCTAACCAACGCCCCAGCAGCTTTTATGGATCTTATGAATTGGGTTTTCAAGCCGTTTCTTGACTCCTTCGTGATAGTTTTCATTGATGATATCCTTGTTTATTCGCGAAGTCAGGAAGATCATGCTAATTACCTCAGGGCAGTTCTGCAGACTCTTCATCAACACCAGTTGTATGTAAAGTTTTCAAAATGTGAGTTTTGGCTAGAGTCAGTCACCTTTTTGGGCCATGTTGTTTCTAGGGAAGGGATTCAAGTTGATCCCCAAAAGATTGCAGCGGTAAAGGATTGGCCTAGACCAACGACCCCGACAGAGATTCGTAGTTTCTTGGGTCTAGCTGGGTATTATCGGAGATTTGTGGAGGGATTCTCTACTCTCGCCTCCCCATTGACTTAGCTGACGCAGAAAGTAGTTAAATTTCAGTGGTCTGATGCTTGTGAAAAGAGTTTTCAAGAATTGAAGTCGAGATTGACTTCGGCACCAGTGTTAACCTTGCCAGAAGGTTCAGAGGGATTCGTGGTTTATTGTGATGCTTCGAGAGTTGGTTTGGGGTGTGTGTTGATGCAGTGTGGTAAAGTTATAGCGTATGCTTCAAGACAACTCAAGAATAACGAGAAGAATTATCCGACGCATGATTTGGAGCTCGCATCGGTTGTGTTTTCATTGAAAATTTGGCGGCATTATCTTTATGGGGTCCATGTGGACGTGTTCACAGACCACAAGAGTCTTAGTACCTATTCAAACAGAAGGAGTTCAATTTAAGGTAGCGAAGGTGGTTAGAATTGCTCAAAGATTATGATATGAATATTTTGTACCATCCAGGAAAGGCGAATGTGGTAGCCGACGCACTTAGTCAGAAATCCATGGGTAGCTTGGCACATTTAGAGGCCGGTCAGAGGCCTTTGGCTCGAGAGGTTCATCAGTTGGCCAATCTTAGGGTCTGTCTTTCGACCTCAGATGAAGGGAATGTTGTGGTGCAAAATAGAGCGGAGTCTTCGCTTGTAACGGAAGTCAAGGAAAAGAAATTCAGAGACACATCATTGATACAATTGAGGGAAGCAATTTTAAATCACAAGACTTCAGCTTTTTCACTCGGCAATGATGACGGTGTCTTGCGGTGTCAGGGGAGACTATGTGTTCCAGATGTGGATGATCTCTAGGAGAGGGTAATGGCAGAGGCTCATAATTCCAAGTATTCTATTCACCTAGGTTCTACGAAAATGTATCACGATCTCAAGGAGATTTATTGGTGGAATGGTATGAAGAGGGGTGTGACGGACTTGGTGTCTAGGTGTCCAAATTGTCAGCAGGAGAAGGCCGAGCATCAGAGGCCCGGTGGGCTGACTCATTTTATGGAAATACCGATGTGGAAATGGGAGATGGTCAACATGGACTTCGTGGTAGGGTTACCTCGCACTCAGCGCAAGTTCGACTCAATTTTGGTGATAGTGGATCGACTCACGAAATTAGCTCACTTCTTGCCAGTCAAGTCCACCGATAATGCAGAACAGTACGCTCAGTTGTATATCAAGGAAATAGTCAGACTTCATGGCACTCCAGTTTCTATTCTGTCGGATCGAGGGGCCCAGTTCACAGCTAACTTTTGGAGGAAATTTCAGCAAGGTTTTGGTACTCAGGTAAATCTCAGCACAACTTTCCACCCACAGACAGATGGTCAAGAAGAGCAGAATATTCAGACGCTTGAGGATATGTTGCGGGCTTGTGTTTTGGATTTCAAGGGTAGCTGAGATGATCACTTGCCGCTTATAGAATTTGCTTACAATAACAGCTTCCATGCTAGTATTCAAATGGCCCCATTTGAGGCATTGTATGGAAGGAGGTGTAGATCTCCGATCGGATGGTTTGAGGTTGGTGAGGCAGAATTGATAGGGCCAGATCTTGTGCACCAAGCTATGGAAAAAGTTAGCGTCATTCAGGAAAGGATGAAAACTGCTCAGAGTCGTCAGAAATCCTATGCGGATGTTCGTCGTAGAGATTTAGAGTTTCAAGTAGATGATTGGGTATTCTTGAAGGTATCTCCCATGAAGGGAGTCATGCGGTTTGGAAAGAAAGGGAAATTGAGCCCAAGGTATGTCGGGCCGTATCAGATCGCTCAAAGGGTAGAATTTCCCCCTGAAATGTCATTAGTGCACCCGGTATTCCACGTGTCTATGTTGAAGAAGGTAATTGGAGATCCTTCCACCATCGTGCCAATTGAGACCATTGAGGATAGTGAAGAATTGTCATATGAAGAAGTTCCGGTTGCTATTCTTGATAGGCAAGTCCGTAGATTGATAAACAAAGAAATTGCTTCTGTTAAAGTGTTGTAGCGAAGTCAGCAAGTCGAGGAAGCCACGTGGGAAGCGGAAAATAAAATGAAAGAAAAATATCCCCAATTGTTTGAACAAGTCTAGTAGTGATCGTGAGAATCTCCATCTCTAGGTGAATTCACCCTTGTGTTTGGTCTTGTCTCACCCTCCTGATTTCCCTGTTATTGTAACATCCCAAATTGTGCCATATTTGTGCATGTTGTGATTATTTGAGTAATGTGCAGCTCTTTGTAGCAAGCTAAAATTTTGTGCAATTCATGTGGTAGTTAGATGATATGCACGTTGTGGTGTTGACTAAATTATGTATAAGCAGGTTGAAGAAATTGAACTATGTATGACTTGATGGGATAGCTGAAGTGTGTGCAAATGGTTAGAGTAAGTGAAACTATGTGAAACTCATGTGATGGTTAAAAGATTAATAGAAGTGTAGATTGGTAATGATTTTACTGAAGTATATACATGGCATGTGGAAGCAATTGACTATATGCAAGCTGTTGAGGTAATAAGGTTATATACAAGTTGTTAGAATAACTGCATCATGTATAATTAAATTGGAATGTGTTTTCGGGGGCTCTCTGACAGGTAGATAGGCCTAATTACAGAGGAAACTCTAGCGAAATTTTCTGAAAATGTCGGAGTTAGTGAAAAATTTGGGGGTTGGCATAATGTGTTTTCCAAACCGAATGATTTACCGATCCTCATTCAAGGACGAATGATTCTAAGTGGGGGAGGATGTAAAGACCCGTGAAATTTCATGTCTAAAATAATTCCCAAATAGGTCCTCGTGTTGTATAACTGTGGAAATTCTTAACATAGACTTATTTTGAGTTAAAAGTACCCCGGGATTTGAAAGATAAAATTTTCAAGAAATTGTGCTGTTATGTGACGCACTATTCGATCGCATAACATGTAAGCGGACCACATAATGGTCGCATACCTGGGCAGACTTCAGCCCAAATTAAGGACAACTATGTGGTCCAGAATGCGATCGCATTCTGGATATACGGACCGCATAGTTGTCGCATTCTTGCCCATTGGTTTTTGGTGAGGGAGGTTATGCGACGCACTATGCGATCACATAACTTGTATGCGGACCGCATAGTGGTCGCATACCTGCACAGTGTGTTTTTAGTTTTGGCCCATATTGAGGGCCATTCTGCGACTGGTCTGCGGACCGCATGTCAGGAATGCAATCGCATTCCTGACCGCATTTCGTGTTGGGGTTCCTAATTTCTAATTTTAAAACCCGACCCCCTGTTCAATAAAACACCCCTCCCCATCATTTTTAACCATTTTCTGACTAAGAATAGAGAGAGAAAAAGAGTGTTCTTGAGAGAAAGGGTTTCAACATCATCCATTTGGTTTTCCACAATCACTTAAGCCGGGGAATTATTGAGTTATTGTCTTCTTCACTTAAAGAGGTAAGTCCCCACCCCATTTCCCTTAAATTTCCAGACTTTGGTTAATAAGTAGAACTCCCCTAAAGGAGTTCTTTAAGATAAAAGAGAAGAACCTTGCATGCATGTCCATTAATTCTCGCAATCTAGTAAAAGGAAGTGGGTTAGGGTGAATATTCACAAATAAGGGGTTAGAAATCTAAGGGGTCATATAGCATTCGATAAAATGCGTAAGCGAGTTCGAATTGTGTTCATGATTCCCAATTCTAAGATGAATGTGTTTCATTATGAATTAGATTGGCGTTGCTTGATGGTCCGGTGATTTGTGATAGAAATTTAAAAGGGAAAATTCGACACAAGGTATGTATGGCTAATTTTAAACTTTGTAGAATCTTCTTGTTGGTGTTCGAGCATATGGTATGTGTACTTTGTTTGAGATTATGTGAATTGATTGTTCTAATGTGTTGAGACGTAAGATTCTATTCTCTGATTATCCTAGCTGATTGCCATACCACCGTGCTATGTGAGGTTGTAAAAATGGTGATTCCTTGTTCTTACTCTATCACGTGCAAAGCTCGTTAACTGTTGAATACCTCGGTATTAAATGATGTACTACCAAACAAAAGAAATGATAACGAATCCAATTGTTGAATGTATATAAGTGCTAAATGTTGTGTAGTAAATAATGGAAAGGAAACGTGGATAACTAATTGAGCTTTATGTTGATGGCATACTGTATATGATTCACTGTTGGATAAAGATTTCTGTGGCCGTGATTTCATATGGTTATTTGGTTGTTACGAATGAATATCCTTGATGATGAGAATCTTTGTGATTGAATTGTTGGTTGATATGAACTTATGTTCTTCATGATGAAGATCCTTGTGATTTAAATTGGTGGTGATTGTTGATTGTCCGGTGGGATCGGGTTGCACGCCGCAACACAGAGTAATAAGGGTGGCCGAGGTAATAACGATGGAATGTGATCATTATCACTATTGAAATGAAAATCCATGGAACTCTTGAATATGGAGGTGTCGAAAAAGAAAAGGGGAATCTGTGAAACTCTTGATTTTGGTTATTTGGAATTCTGTGCAATGCTCGTTGGATTCTATTAAATGTCTCTTATCTGTGTACTGCTTGATTGTACTTGGGGTAAAGTTTGTTCATACATACTAGTACTATTCCACAGTACTAACGTCCCTTTTGTCGGGGGCGCTACATCTTTTATATGGATGTAGGTGGTTCCATAGCAGGTAGCTTAGCCCGCCGTTAGTGGTGCCTCCTCTTCATCTCCTCAGCAGTTGTGGTGAGCCTCTCTTCTCCTCGGGGCCATGTGTGGATTATACCACCCTCTTTTTCTTATGTTGTAAAGGTATAGCCGGGGCCTTGTTGCCCCGGCAAGTTATGTAAAATCCCTAGTATTCGTAGAGGCTCCGTAGACATGATGTGGGTGTATATATATATATGTATTTTTGGGTAGTAACTGTACGTACTCGAAAATCGTAGTTCATGTTAGGAACTTATGTTTGTACCTTGTATGTTTGGATATCAATCATTGAAATGCTAAAAGAGGAAAAACGGAATTATGTTGTAAAATGTACTTTGAACCTAATTCGGCTAACTCAAATGAAATAATGTATGTATGAATACGGGGTAATACGTTGGGAGGGAAAGGCAATCCAGGTCCGCTTGACTGGGTTCATCCGGTTAGGCACTGGTCTCGTCCCTCGATTCTGGGGCTTGACATTTCATTTATGATTTTTCCTTCCATTTGACTTTAAAGCGTTTGGAGCATTTCGGCTTTTCAATCTTCTCTGAGGGGTTTAGCCACGTGGGACTTAACCATTCACTTCAATTTCCTTTATAGGCATTTCGATTTGACCTTTTTCCTTCAAAAGTTGTGCTTAAAGCATCGGCCATTGCGGCCAGTTGGGATCGACTTGATGCCCCTAAAGAGGTTCGGCGCCCTTTGCATATTGGCTTGCGTCAAACGAGTACCCTGTAAGTTAGTTTTGCCATCCTTTCTTTGTTTTACCTTAAAAACAGAGTCAGACTGAAAGGGATTGAAAGAGAATAACAAAGAAACTGAGATAATGAATTTCGACAAGAAATATCCCTTTCGGGGAAGAGAAGAAGGACTTATCTGGAGTGTATGCGGCTTTCAATGAACATGACATGTGTCTTGGACTGGATGCCTGATCTATATAAACCATCCGACTCTCAGAAATTCGTCACGACTTTTAACTCGAGGTTGAGAAACCTTGCCCCAGACCATGTCGATATTAGTGACCAATCATCCTCTTTTCGATTAGTAGTGCCCTTTTCGGGTTTTCACCAGCTAACCTCTCTCATTTCTCTTCTTCCCATCGCCCTGTAGTGCTCTTTGCAAGTTTTCACTAACAAGACTCTCTCATTTTTTAATTTCTCTACTCACCGCCGCCTCATGGTGCCCGTGTGGGTTTTCACCGTTAAGACTCTCTCGTTTTAATTTCTCTCATTGCTTGTATGAGGTCCATATAGATGTATCTTCCCATTCTGGATTTTCTTTGCTGATCGATCGGAAGGACTTGAATAAGATTTGGGGTAAAAAGAATTTGTATTGAATTACAACCTTGGAACTTTCAGGCGAATTATTGCCGAATCTCAACACTTGCCCCAGCTTAAACTCTTGGGCGAATGTGGATTTTTATTTTTGTGTGACTGAACCCCAAGGAGAGGTTGCCTACGTATCCTTTCAGAATCAAGTCAGACGTAGTTCAAGCAAATATTTTGTTTTTTTTTGTTTTGCTTTTGATTTTCTTTTGATTTTTCCTTTCTCTTTTTATTTTTGATTTTTCCTTTCTTCTTTTTTTGATTTTTCTTTTCTCTTTTTTTTTTCTTGATTTTTCTTTTCTCTCTTATTTATTGATTTTTCTTTTCTCTTCAAATTCCAAGGTGGGTAGTCAAGGAAGAGTAACCATCTCAAAAGGGTTTACAAAAATGATAGTGTTTGGGGTAGCACGAATGAAAAGCCTTCGTCATTTCGATCATCAGTATCGTCATCACGAAAAGGTCAAACATAATACCTTTTGACTGCATCTGCACTGACAGCCGTTTCGGGGTCATTTCCTTCGATGTCTCCCAAGTACAATGCTCATTTTGGAAGCAATTTCCTTATGATGTATGGGCCTCTCCAATTTGGGGCGAATTTTCCTTTAGCCTCTTCGTGGTGTGGGAGGATACGTCTTAACACAAGTTGCCCTACTTCAAAGTTCCTAGGCCGTACCTTCTTGTTGTAGGCGCGGGCCATTCTTTGTTGGTACAACTGCCCGTGGAAAACTGCGGCCATCCTTTTCTCGTCAATCAGAGTTAATTGCTCCAATCGGGTTTTGACCCATTCGTCATCCTCAATTTCTGCTTCGACGATAATCCGAAGGGAGGGAATTTCAACTTCTGCGGGTATTACGACTTCAGTGCCATAAACCAATAGATAAGGAGTAGCTCCAACCGACGTGCGCACTGTCGTGCGATATCTCAGTAATGCGAAAGGTAATTTCTCGTGCCATTGCCTGGAAGTTTGAATAATTTTCCTGAGGATTTTCTTAATATTTTTGTTTATTGCTTCAACGACGTCATTGGCTTTGGGCCGGTAAGGGGTGGAATTGCGGTGTGTGATTTGGAACTTTTCACATACCTCCCTCATCAAGTTGCTGTTTAGATTCGCGACATTGTCGGTAATGACAGTCTTTGGGATACCAAAACGACAGATGATATTAGAGTGCACGAAATCCACCACTGCTTTCTTGGTGACAACTTTGAATGTGACTGCCTCGACCCACTTTGTGAAATAGTCGTTAGCGACCAAAATAAATCTGTGCCCATTTGAGGCCCTTGGCTCGATCGACCCGATGACATCCATTCCCTAGGCGACAAACGACCAAGGTGCCGACATAGTGTGATGACCCAAAAGGTCATCTTATGTAAATTTAATTATGACTGTGTTCCGAGGCCTCGAAAGCCTCTGTTAATCTCACCTCGATGTGCGTGCGCAGCCTGGGCGCGTAGCCGGGAAGCCTTTATGTGGAAACTTGATAAAGAGTGGAATTTATGATCATTAATTGAATAAAGTAAATGGACCCAGACCCGTGATCTAGCGGTCCCGAAAGGTTCGTAGGAAAATATGGGACTTGGGAGTATACCCAAAATTGAATTCCCAGGACCCAAGTCCGGGAAATGAATTTTTAAAGAAAATTATTTTTTGAAAATAATAAAGGCTTATGAAAATGAACCTCGATGTGAAACCTGCGTTATCGGGCCCGTGTTCTGGTTTCGAAGCCTGGAACAGGTTTAATATGTGTTATTTAAGTTATATGTGAAATTTGGTAAGGAACGGACTTGATTTGATGGGTTTCGGATCTAAAATGGAAAATTGAGAATTAATGAAGTTTTGAGGATTTTCATAGAATTTGAAATTTGGTTTGAACGTGATTTTATGTTGTCGAGGCCCGAATGTGATTCTGAGATCGGGAATAGTTCGGTATGGTCATTTATAACTTGCCTGCAAGATTTGATGTCATTCCGACTCGTATAGGTCGGTCTAGCACAATTTTATAGAAATCTAGAGTTTGAAAGTCTTAAGTTATGAATTCAAGGGTTTTGGGATGTGATTTTGTGTTTTAGCATTGTTTTGAGTGTTCCGTGGGCTCGATCAAGTCCGTATAATGATTTGGGACTTGTTGGTATATTTGGACGGGGGCTCGGGTGGGCCCAGGTGCCTCACGGACCTCGCACGAGGCCAAAAACCAGCTAAAAACACTACTGGTGCAGCTGTAGCTGGTGTGACCGCAGGTGCGGGACCGCTCCTGCGGTCCCAGCCTCGCAGGTGCACATCTTCCGCAGGTGCGGCCCCCAACTCCGTAGTTGCGAACCCAGCTCCTCCGACCATTTTCCGCATGTGCGGTGCGGTCCCAGGGTCGCAGGTGAGGAAACCCCTGTAGGCAGCCTGTATTTAAATGTCAAAACTCGGGTTTCCTTCATTTACACTCATTCCAACCTCCATTTAAGGGTTCTAAGAGCTTGAATAACCATTCCTCGACCACTTCCAGTAGAGGTAAGTAATTTCACTCTATTTTACTAGTTTAATTCATGAATTATCAAGGGGGTTAACTACTAAATCTTAGAAAAATTCTAGGTTTTGAGTTGTAAATGGAATTTTTGGGAATTTGGTGAACTATCCAATTAATGTTATGAATTCAAGTGGATACTTCATATTTATGATCCTTAGGCTATGGGTGAGTGATTCCTTTGAGAATTTTCGGGATTCGAGCATGCGGGCCCGGGGTCGAATTTTAGTATTTTTGGAAGAATAGTAGAAAATGTATAATTAGGCTTTGGAATTGGTTTATTGAGTAATTATTTATGTTAATAAATCCATTATGTCTAGATATTATCGATTCGGAGTTGGATTCGAGAGGAAAGGCTGTGATTGAGGCTTGACTTGCACTTTGGAGCTGAGGTAAGTATTTGGCCTAACCTTAGCTTGAAGGATTAGGTATATAGTCTTATTTTCTACGTGTAAATCATGTCCAACGTATAGGCAGGGTGACGAGTGCCTATATGTTGCGGTCAAGCATGCCCGTGAGTCAATTGTGATGAGTCATACCGTGTTCTTAATATTCTATGTACTATGAGTAATTGGTGATTTAGAAGTGATACCTTGATGTTGTTTCATGACATGGGGAGTTATTGTGTAATTTGTTTCAGTTAAGGCTTTTACTGTTGAAATTGTATTTCTGATGTGAGGTTGGGTATAACTGAGTTCCTTTCCAGGACGATAGATTTTATTGAGTATTTCCATACACTTGAGACTTCTTATTGTTGATTTTCACATTATATTGTTGCTTTTATTATTTATCGCACGACGGGACATGTCGTGCTGATTGTTTATTATTTATCACACGAGGGGACATGCCGTGTTGATCGTTTATTATTTATTGCATGAGGGGACATGCCGTGCTGATTGTTTATTATTTATCACACGAGGGGACATGCCGTGTTTATCGTTTATTATTTACCGCACGAAGGGACATGCCGTGCTGATTGTTTATTATTTATCACACGAGGGGACATGCCATGTTGATCGTTTCTTATTTATCGCACGAGGGGACATGCCGTGCTGATTGTTTATTATTTATCACACGAGGGGACATGCCGTGTTGATCGTTGATTATTTATTGCACGAGGGGATATTCTGTGCCGAGTGTTACTATTTATGCACGAGGGGACATTCCGTGCCGAGTGATTGCGAGATTATGCTTGAGGGGACATGCCGTGCCTTTTGCTGTTCATTATTTGTTCTGAGACGTTAAATTCCTGCTTTTACTTTTTACATTTCATTTATTACCCTGTTCTACTATGCTAGCATTTCGTTTCCCCTTTTACCCCCAGCATGTTCTCCCCGTATCTGTTTTTACTTGCTTATTTCCGTCGATATTTTTCCTGTTATTATATAGAATTGCAAAGGTACATATATTCTTGTCGGTCCTAGCCTCGTCACTATTTCGCCGAGGTTAGGCTCGGCACTTACTCAGTACATGGGGTTGGTTGTACTGATGCTGCACCTTCACTTCTTTATGTTGTGCAGACTACGCAGCTTGAACCGGTGGTTACTGACGGTCGGAGTATTCTATCAGTTCATACAGGAGACATCGAGGTCGACCCCCAGACGTTCGTGGGCCTTGGCGTCACCTTCTAGCCTTCACTTTCAGCTCTGTCTTATCTTATAGTTTCAAAGACCATTGTATTTATTAATCTCTTAGATAGTTCGTGAGTATGTGACACCGGTTCTGGGTTATATTTATGGGTTTTACTTCGAAGCTTGCTATATCATTTTTGTAATTCGTTAACTTTCATGTTGTTAATTATAGCTGCCCTTGTCATCCTGTTCATTTTAGTTGTTAATGAGTTTTATTTAGTTCAAACGTCGGCTTGTCTAGCGGGTTCAAAATTAGACGCAGTCATGGCCCGAAGGTGGGATTTCGGGTCGTGACACATAGGATGCAATTCTAATGGTGGTGCATGGATCAAATCGCCGTGTATTTGACACTTATGTCATTTCCGGACAAAGCTGAAACAATCTTTCTCCATGGTCATCCAATAATATCCAGCCCGCAAGATTTTCTTTGCGAGGACGTACCCGTTCATGTGGGGACCGCAGACTCCTGAATGCACCTTGTCATAATCTTTTCGGCTTCTATGGCGTCTACATATCTTAATAGATTCAGATCGGGAGTCCTCTTATACAGTACTTCCCCACTTAGGAAGAAACTGTTGGCGAGTGTCCGGATGGTTCTCTTTTGCTCCCCATTGGCATGCTTTGGATATTCTTTTGTTTTCAAGTGTCTTTTGATATCGTGATACCATGGTTGGATATCAGGTTCTATTTCGACCGTGTTGCAATAACCATGCCTTTCCTTGATTTGAATTTCCAACGGGTTGATGTGAACATTACCCGGATATGGCAGCATTGCAGCTTGGGTAGCTAGTGCATCGGCTAACTTTGAATCGTTTGCTAAGATCTTCCACATGTTGTCTGTATGGAAGGAGCTTAACGTCTCGAGTTTCCCATTCTCTCTGAGCCTGTTTGATGATCAAATCCGAATCTCCCATGATCAATAACTCTTCTACATCCATGTCAATGGCCATGTTCATACCCATTAAACAAGCTTCATATTTGGCAGTATTGTTTGTACAGAAGAACCGAAGGTGGGCCATGGCGGGATAGTGTTGTCCCGTGGGTGAAATGTAGATTTCCTCAATCCCAACACCTTTTGAATTTACAGCTCCATCAAAGAACATTTTCCAAGTATTGGCGTCCTCAGAAGTTATCTCGACTGAATTTACCACCTCATCTGGGAAGTAAGTACTTAGAGGTTGGTAGTTGTCATCGACAGGATTTTCTGCCAAGTGATCTGCCAAGGCATGGGCCTTCATTGTCGTGCGAGTGACATATACTATGTTGAATTCGGTGAGCAGAATCTGCCACTTAGCTAATCTCCCGGTGGGCATTGGCTTTTGGAATATGTACTTCAGTGGATCCAGCCTAGTGATGAGGTAGGTGGTATAAGCCAACGAATAATGCCGGAGCTTTTGAGCGACCCATGTTAGGGCGCAACAAGCTCTTTCCAACAGCGTATACTTGGCTTCGTAGCTCGTGAACTTCTTGCTCAAGTAATATATGGCTTGTTCTTTCTTCCCGGTTACGTCATGTTGCCCGAGAATGCACCAGAAGGAATTTTCTAACACCGTCAAGTATAAGAACAAAGGTCTTCATGGTTCTGGTGGGACTAGCACTGGCGGGTTCGACAGATATTCTTTGATCTTATCGAAAGCATCCTGGCATTCGTCTGTCCATTTGATGGCTGCATATTTCTTCAACAACTTGAATATAGGCTCACATGTGGATGTCAACTGAGAGATGAACCTTCTGATGTAATTCAACCTACCCAGCAAACTCATGACCTCCTTCTTGGTTCTTGGAGGTGGGAGATCCCGAATAGATTTTATCTTTGTCGGGTCCAGCTCGATGCCCCGTCCACTGACTATAAATCCCAGTAATTTCCCAGATGGAACTCCGAAGGCACACTTGGCTGGATATAATTTCAGATCAAATTTACGCAGGCGTTCGAAGAATTTCGTCAAATGCTGCACATGGTCATCTTGCGTCATGGATTTAATAATCACATCATCCACGTATACCTCAATCTCCTGATGCATCATGTCGTGGAAAATGGCAGTCATGGCCCTCATATACGTTGCCCCAGCGTTCTTAAGACCGAACGGCATGACTCGGTAACAATTGGTGCCCCAGGGTGTAGTGAAAGCTGTCTTTTCTGCATCTTCTTCATCCATCAATACTTGGTGGTATCCAGCATAGCAATCCACGAAAGACTGTACCTAATGTTTGGCACAATTGTCAACCAGGATATGTATGTTTGGTAGTGGAAAGTTATCTTTAGGGCTCGCTTTATTCAAATCACGATAGTCAACACATACCCTGACCTTTCCGTCCCTTTTAGGTACTGGAACCACATTGGCCAGCCAGGTGGTGTATTGGACCACTCGGATCACTCCAGCTTTTAATTGTTTAGTGACCTCTTCTTTGATTTTGTCACTCATGTCTATTTTAAATTTCCTCTGCTTTTGTTGGACGGGTGGATAACCGGGATAGATTGGCAATTTATGTACCACCAAATCTACACTTAGTCCGGGCATGTCGTCGTCGGACCAAGCAAACACGTCTTTGAACTCAAGTAGAAGTTGAATCAAAGCGTCCCTAGTTCTTTCATCGGTGTGGACGCTTATCATGGTTTCTCGAACCTCTTCTGCATTACCCAAGTTGACGGGTTCTGTTTCGTTTAAGTTTGGCTTAGGCTTATTCTCGAATTGTTCTAATTCTCCGTTTATTTCCCTAAAAGCCTCTTCTTCATCATATTCCGATTCTTGATTCATTATTTCGAGGTTAGACAGCGTATTAAGATCAGAGCATGAAGTCCGCAAGCATGTCATGTTATTTAAGGCCGCATTATTAGGACTGAAAAATAAGAAAAATAAGAAAAAATTAGAAGGAATAATTGACACTGAAATTTTGATTTCATTTCATTGAATTTGAACATAGGAGGGTTTACATCGGAATTCAAAAGGCAGCAAATTAAAAACACTTGAGTTACACCCTGAAATAACTCATAGTGCAGGAAAGATGGCAAAACTGAACTACCAGGACTCCCGCCTGACGGGGAATGGAGTAGCCTTCCAATTATGCAACTTGGAATTTGGGCCCATGTATTGCACCTCAGCGGTGCTTGAGTCTTCTCCCAACTGGACCATGTTAGTTTCATATAACATCTGCTTCATGGCCTCGCAGATTCTTTCAATTTCTTCGGCCGTAAAGGCCTCTTATTCTTCTTCGACATATTGCGCTTTGATGAAAGTCTCAGTAATATGTGGGACTGGCTGAGGTAGGTCCCATCCATTGCTTTTACGGGCGTCGGCCCACTTCACATCTTCATCTGAGGCTTGGAAACCTATGCCAAAGAATTTTTCAGCGGCAGGTAGAGAGATCGGTTCAGTGATACATTGCAAGGACACCCAAGCCCCTTTCCGGGTCAGTATCCATGTCTAATCTTGTCGGTAGAGACCATGATTGACGCATTTGATAGGCAGGGTTGTTGGCATGGAGCACCTTCTTCATGTTGGTCGGCAAGCACAATTTCAAACGCTTGATAGACAATATGCTCACTCCCTTCTCTGGCTTCAAGACAGGGGACTGAGGGGTCTCTATAGATTGACTGCTCGTCCTCCCCGTGGACCACTATCTCCTGGTTTACATAATCGAACTTGAACATTTGATGGAGGGTAGAGGGTACTGCTCCACCGACGTGAATCCACGGTCTTCCTAGCAAGAAATTGTATGAGGTATCCATATCTAAGATTTGGAAGGTTACCGTAAAGTCCACAGGGCCGATTGTCATGACTATGTCTATTTCGCCAATGGTGTCCCTTTTGATCCCATCGAAGGCACGTATACAGACATTGTTCGGCCTGATTCTCTCAGTGCTGATTCCCATTCCTTGTAGTGTGGATAAAGGGCAAATATCTACCCCAGAAACTCCATCAGGCATAACTCTCTTCACATAATATCCCTCACTTTTAACTGTTAAGTGTAAGGATTTGTCGTGAGAGGCTCCCTCGGGAGGTATATCATTTCGGCTAAAAGAAATTTTGTTTACTGCAAAGAAATGCTCGGCCATTCTTTCCAATTATTCGACTGAGGTCTCTGCCGGCACATACGCTTTATTTAGCGTTTTCAAGAGTATTTTCTGATGCTCTCTTGAGCCCATCAACAAATATAAGAGTGATACTTGATCAGGAGTTTTCCTGAGTTCCTCAATTGTGGCGTATTCAGTCATGTTCATCTTCTTAAAGAACTCTTCAGCCTCTTCGGCGGTGATAGGTCTTTTAAGAGAGACGCGTTTGTGCTTATTTTTGGCCAGCTCATTTAGATTGAGGTATTTTTCAGAGGAGTTTGCTTCAATTTCTTCCCTGTGATCTCTTTTCCTTTGTATGTTACTACCATCTTGTTGTATTTCCAAGGGACGACAGTAGTATTTTTCACGGGATCTTGCGGCGCGCGGATAATAACCACGGGCTCATTCAGCCTTGGTAAAATTATTTGCCCCCGTGCCACGTACGTCCCCTTTGGTACATACATTGTCGGGCCGTTTGTCATGGCTCTGTTGAATTGTAGCCTTCTGGGCGGGCTCAACACACCTTGTTCCTTATTGGGTGCCCTGGGGACGTAAAGAACGACGTCTTCAGAAGATCCTATCTTTGTCTTGGCTTCAGCTTTCCCCGTAGATTGAGGGACGGGATTACTCTTTTTTATTTCCTTGGCTGGTTTGGGTGCCGCCATAGGCTTTTTATTTGCATCTGCGATGGCAATGATAGCCTTCAAAGCTGGATCAAAATCTTGGTCCTCGCAGATCATGCCGATAACATGCCCATTGTTATGGGCGGGCAAGGGATTGTTAGTCACATTGGGAGCTTCTTCATCCCTTAACACTACCTTCTTTTGCTCTATAAGATTCTCCACAGCCCGCTTGAGAGTCCAGCAATCCTCCATGTCGTGCCCCTCTGCTCCGGAATGGTAGGCATAATTGGTTCCTAGTTTGTATGATGCTGATGCTGGGTTTTGCCTGGTCGGAAGTACGGGCGGTGGAAGCCCCATCTGGACCAACTTTGGGAAAAGACTTGAATACGGCTCACCAATAGGAGTGAAATTGAGTCTCCTTGGTGACTCACGGGGGTAAGCGTTGTATGGGTAGTTGTTTTGAGGAGGGCATGGACTGTATGGATCTGGGGGAGGATGGTTATTTCTTGGGGGTGGAGCTCTGTTCTGGTTATATTGTTGTTGCAGCCTGAGATGCGGCTGAGCGTTCATCACCGCATAAAAAAATTTCGAAAAGACTATAAGTGGCTATTTTTTGAAAAACAGCCTCCCGGCGTCCCATTTGGACAATTGGCTATTTAGGCAAGAACAACATCACCTAATTTCGCGATCGTATTTTTCCATTTTGGTTTTTAAAAAATGAGGTTGGACCCGATGAGGGTTGCCTACGTATCTCACATCCGGTGAGAATCAAACAATGCGTAGTTCGGGAAATCTCGACACAATTTTGAAAAATATGCACCGACTTACTTTATTTCGAAATACTATTTTTAGAAATGTTGGCAGAGTTTCGGTATGATCTCGAATATCGGGGTTTTTCAAAAATCGGCTAAATCTCCTATTCTATTCCTCTCTTGGTTTTTCGGTTATCTTTTTGTTTTTAGCCGGTCAACAAACAAACCGTAACAAAATGTTGTACACATAGCAAGTAGGATGCATCATGATGGTCTTTCATTTTGGGTTCACCTGTCCTAGACGGACCCAACTCCTGTGTTGAGTCCCCTAAGTCAAATGCACGTGATGCAAAAAAATGTTCCTACTAGGGATCCGGTCATGAGGCTATGTCATACTAAGTTTATACCATGGGGTTTTGTTCTAGACAAGGCTTACCCGAGCGGACAGCTCGAGCCGAGGTCGAGGCAGCGTACCGGGAATACAAAAGCTTCACCGGCTTTGCAACTTGTCCGTACCTTGTTCCAAAATTTGGATGACTCTAACAGAAAAGAAGTCACACGAAGTGCACACTTCCCAGATGATTTAGAAGACTCAGAGAGAAGAAGGGTTTCAGCACAGTTTATACGCAGTTCAAATAATATCAAAGCGGTAAAAAGCGGCATTTAGCACGTTAGGTTTAAACACGTAAAATCAGATAATGAAAGCCAAAATATAACAGTTATATAAGCTCGAATTCTTGAACACTGAACCAGAGATTCTGGGTCCATTCCCCAGCAGAGTCGCCAGAGCTGTCACACCTCCTTTTTCACAACCTTGTTTAATGAAGGGTAATAAGGGAGTTTTTCCACTTTAAGTGACATTATTCGGTTTTGGGAATTATTATTATTTCAGAGTCGCCTCCCGGATTTTTGACGATGCTCCGGGACACCGTTTTGTTTTGAAAATCCCAAACCGAGGAATTTTTTTGACTCTGTTTTAAGTTGTCTGCGACCAGAAATCCGAGTAAGGAATTCTGTTAACCCGGGAGAAGGTATTAGGCATTCTCGAGTTCCGTGGTTCTAGCACGGTATCATTTTTTGGCCTAAATTATCCGATTATTTATGTGTTTTAGCCTATTGCATATTTTTAAACTCTTTGAAATTTAGCATCTTTTGATAAGTATGAATTTATCTTGAAAACAAGTCACAAGAACGTGTTTGGACATGTTACGACTACGCCACATGAAATGCACCCGCAATTGCAACACGTGATTTTAATATAGTTTGAAGTTGAAGTCGGGGACATGAGTTGTCGCACCCGAGTGTAGATTACGTAGTCAATACTAGGGTCGTGACGTTTTTAGAATGCCTGTTTGAGGTGATATTCAATTATTCTTCACGTTTTCTATTTTTTGAAAGAGCATTTTGGTTTTAAGGTCAATTAGGACATTTTATGGATTTATCTTTAAACAAGTCATGATGGCGTGCACTTGTTGTTTTGAGCACAAGGAAAACACGCCGCATGAAATGCACCCGTGGTTGCTACATGCATTTTATTAGTTGTTTGGGGTTAAGGATCGGGGGCATGAGTTGCCACTCCCGAGTGTAGTTTAAGGTAATTTTGAGGTAATGATCGATTTTTGTCAAATTTCAAACTAAGGGTATTCATTTTACTTAAGGATTGCCTAAAATGGTGTTCAATAGCCTAAAGATAACATGTTTTGGGCTATGGCCATATTTTAGTCCCAGATTGTTCCGACTCTTGGCCATCCTAGTTCGACTATTTTTGCAAAGAGGATAAAAGCTATATGAAGCAATTTAAGGCATGCTTAATAAGGAAGGATCTAACTTTACTAGTTCACAAATAACATGTAGAAAGCGAAATAAGACACATTCAACTATAACAAATTTTATTGCACATTTTGTCAATTTTTGAATAGCCTAAGTCCATGCTACTGATCCACAAGTCATGCATATTGAATCATACAAGCTATTGTAAGTTCTGGAATCTTAAGAAACACTTTGAATAGTAAATTCGCATTTTTAGACACACTGACATCTTTTAAACCAAAAAATAGTCATTTTCAGAGCTTCAATGAGTATTTACATGGGGTACTTAGACGAACGGGTTTGAATACAAAAATTGTAGGAAGAGAGACGTAAAAGAAAACACTGCTGAATTTTAACCGGGTCCTAATTATCAAATGCCTAATGAGTGTCCTTTTCAAGTTTAATGGAATCATTTTCAGGTAGTAAACCCATGCTCATACATTCGAATGATTTTGAGAAAAATAAAAACTGTATTAAGCCTGTTTAGCATGTTAGCCCAGTTTTTCTTCTCGAAACATTTCATACTAGAACTGATATCTAAATACTGATTGAATAAGTCCAGTCCACATTTACAATCAATACAAAGTCTATTTCATTACATTTAATCTGTTACTATACATTTCCCTAAAGAAAAGATGGAAAATAGTAATAAAAAGAACAACGAAAATTTGTTGCTGCTCCTGTGCAAGCTTCAGCAACTCCTTAAGGACTTCAATCCTGCGTCTTTTAACCCTAGCCTAGAATTATAAGTTCATAGTTTCTCTACGTTGGACAGCATCATCCACTGGCCTTTAGGCATTTTATAAAGATGCATCTAACTACAAAGGAGGTTAGACTCAACTTAATGATGCTCTATTCCATACTAAGAGAACAGAACATGTTCAGGCCTTTCACGAACGGAAGCTGATCATAAAAAGGGGTCAGATTCAACTCCGTGGATGTCATCTTTTGTATCTATTGACATTTGACACATACCTATACCATGACTTTGATTTTTTAAGCATTTTTAGAGAACGAATCTGATCATTGTAAGGGATTCAGATACTTTACTCCAAAGAGCCTTTTGATTACCTATTTATATCTGTTGAAAGGATAATTTCATCAAGTTAAATAACTGCTTATGCACTGTTATGGGATGAATTTAACTATCAAAGAGTCAAATTCATCTACCTTAGTGCTAATATTAACATTATTCTAAACTATGTAGAAACTTTGATTATTTTAAGCATTTTTAGAGATTGAAGCTGACCATTCAAAGGTTCAGATTCTCACTGTGATGCCTTTTCTTAACTACATACTTTATACCGCTTTTTTGAAGGGCAAACTTTCAGCCGGTCGTACTATTGTTTGTGCACTATTACGGGGTGAATTTGACCATTGAAAGGTCAAATTCATCTACCCTAGTGCTAATACCAATCCTTTATAGAGACTTTGATTATTTAGGCATTTTTAGAGGGTGAACCTGACCATTCAAAAGCTCAGATTCCTCAACTTTAATGCCCTTTTAACTACATACTTTGTACCCTTTGAAGGGTAAACTTTAACCATCTATACTACTGTTTGCGCACTATTACGGGGTGAATTTGACCATTGAAAGTTCAAATTCATCCACCCTAGTGCGATCTATCTTTCTAACAAACTAAGAAGCTAAAACAAATATGGAAATCTAACTACCAAATCTATTCTTGCATTTGTGAATCAATATACTCAAAGAAACAGTCATACTAACTTCAGGAATTTCAGGTTTTCATATCAAATTATAAACAAGGAAAAGAGAATTCAGCTATGGGAGAAAAGATTTAGGCAAAGAGAGGAATAGCAAAACTCAGAATCAAACAAGAGTCATTTTTGACATAATCTCGAAACAAACAAGTGTCAATCATTACAACATTAAACTAACAACAGATTCTGAATCCAAACAACTTCATTTAAGGTTCGATGTTACATACCTTTTCTAAGAAAATGTTCACAAAACTCCTGACCAAATAAAGGTCAGGAAAAAGAAAAGTCAGCAATGAGAAACAAGATTCAACAACAAATAGCAAACCCCAGCAAACCAAAGACATCCTTAAGCCAGAAGATAACCCAGAGATTTTGAAAATACTTTAAATCTTCAAGAATCAGAACAACCAAGGAAGATGAAAGCTTAGAAACAGTCAATCTACTGAGGAATTTTCTTCAAAAGAGATCAGATTTTTTTTTTCTTTCTTTGTTTTCTAATATTCAGTATTCAAAATAATTTTTTAGGCTGCAGAGAGAATTTTCAGAGTGTTCAGCCCCCTTCAGACTAAGGGGAGATGGTCTATTTATAGGTATTTGGGAATGGGATATTCATTGGAATATTCCCTATCCAAAAGCTGAAATTAGTACCAAAATAGTACATAGGGCAGCTGTCAACCTTATCTTTGGGACAGCTGCCCCTATTCTAGAACTTTCTTACCCATTAAAAGACTCTTTTACCCTTAAGAATCTGATTTCCTAATATATATTACCTAATATACCCTTGAAGTCCCTATATTTACCATTAGGTAACCAGGGTTACTTACTTGGGTTTAGTTTAGTTAATTAACTCTAGTTAGCTTACTATTGTTAAATACTAGTTATGTTTAACTATACTTAAATTAACTTACTAAATATTAATTGATTAAATATTTAGAGTTAGTTTCATACTAATTACCTATGTTTAAGTTAATTAATTAAAGTAGGTCAATCAATTTAATTCCTTAACTTAAGCTAACTGATTTAGTTAAGTTAATTCAATTTGATTACCTAAAATCAGAGACTTAGCCAATTATTAAGCCAATGTTTAAATTAATTAATTGATTAGTTTAATTAGGCTTAATTAAGGTTAGTCAACTCAGTTTTCTTAACTTAGGTTAAATGATTTGTTTAGATAATGAAACCTAAATTAATTATCCTAAACAGATTTTTTTTAGTTAATTACTTAAGAGGCTACCTAAGTTAGTTTCTAGGTTGAAAGAGTTAAAATTATTTAAATGTGAGACTAAGTTAATTAAGGGGCTTAATCCCTACTGATTTTAAACTGGTTTAAGAGATTGATTAGGTGTTGGCTAATTTTAACTTAGTAGGTTATATTAAGAACTAAACCCTTAATGAAATTAGAAGTCTAGTTAGGGGATTATAAAGGTTAGTACCAAATTGGAAGTCCTTAGCCAACTACAACTACTAATTCAAGGTTCATGTGACAAGATTAGGGACTACTTTAATGTTTAAACAAAAGGGTATATGAACCTAGGTTGATTAACTTAGGGGGAAGTAGACTAATATAGAAACAAGTATACAAAGCTTACAATTTCAAAAATCAGACAAATCAAGTTATCCGAAATGAATTAGTTGGGATGAAATCATTCTAAACTATCATTTATTCAAATTCAATGCTAAAGTTGTTAGCAACAAACTTGTGCAAGGGAGAATAATCAGAATAGGAACAAAATCAACACTTAAACAAATAAATTATATCATGCAAAATCGGCAAACGACCCTAAATCCAATTAGCTAGCCCATTCATCTAACAATTGGGTGAAAATCATCCATGAGACAGTGAACTAACAACTGATTTCGAAACATAAACAACTTAATGAAACATGTAAAACCCTAATCAAGATTTGAATTTAGGTAAACATGATCATCACCTTAAACTAAACTAAGGAGCAGTAAACAAATAAGGAAAATGACACTTAGGCTAATTGAATCACTTAAATCAGTTCTTGTCCGCTGAAGGAACCAAATCAGAAAACTAAACCTATGAACATGCTCACATATATGGGAAGGGAGGTTTTGAGAATTTCCAGTCGATTAGGACAGGTTCGGATGGGTTCCAGTGACTTGCCGGAATTTGGCCGGACTCCGGCGACCTCCGAAAGTGACTCTTACTTGCATGAATCGATGACTCTTGTCAAGAGCCATCGACTCATATCAGTTTGAGTCACAGAGTCGCTTGGGTTCATCTTCAACAAACTTTAGGGTTTTGGTAGTTTCTTAGATCCGGAATTACTCACAAACGGATGATTGTTTGGGGAAACTGATGGTAAGACGGGGTTGAGGGGGAAGAGGGGATTGACTGGTGAAATTTTTGTGCCATTTGGTTGAGCTCCGCCTCCAGAGGCATTTTTGGCTGGTGGAGCACGACAGAGGAAAGGTGGGACTAGGGTGGTCCGGTGGCCGCTCCAGGCGGAGCCCGGTGGGTTGAGAGAGAGAATAGAGAGACGGGTTAAGGTAGGGGGGGATGAGTGTTAGCCTTAGGGGGAAATGAGGGGTGAGGGGTGGGGGTACGTTTTGACATATTTACATTTTAGGGTTGGGGAGTTCCCAGCCGTTTGATCAAAATAGATCAACGGCTGGGATTATTTCTCTTGGGCAAACGAGGTGGTTTTGGGTGAAACCGGGGCTGGACCAGGCGAGGGGAAATTTGGGTTTGGGTTTTAATGGGTTATTGGGGCAGCTTGGGCCTGGGTAAATCAACCCAGGTCCATTTTTTTTAAAACCTTTAATATCCAAATCCACCCTACTAAATTAAAATTGAAACTAAGGGTAATAATTAGTTTTAATCATAGTCCTTGTTTTAATTAATTAAATTATAACGACCCGACTGGTCGTTTGGAGAATTTAAGCTCCGTTCGGTGGTATACGACCATAATCAGCCCCTCATTGTGTATATCAACCTGTGTGTGTGGTTAGATTCAGTTACCGGATAATCCAGAGTCGAATTGGGAGAAAATTTTCAAAATTTTGAAGCTTAAGTAAAGAAAGTTGACCGGAGGTTTGACTTTTTAGTAAACGGCCTCGGAATGAGGTTTGGTTAATGTCAACAGCTTCGTATGATGATTTTAGACTTAGGCGTGCGTCCGAAATTGGTTTTGGAGGCCCGTAGAGTAATTTAAGGTAATTTGGTGAAAGTTAGAATTTCGGCGATTTCGGCCGATAGGTGAAATTTTGATATCGGGCTCAGAATGGAATTCCGAGAGTGGCTGTAGGTTCGTAGTGTCATTTATGACTTGTGTGTAAAATTTGAGGTCATTCAGACTAGTTTTGACGTGTTTCGGCATCGATTGTGAAATTTGGAAATTTCATAAGTTCTTAGGCTTGAATCCATCCATAATTGGTGATTTTGATGTTATGGTATGTGATTTGAGGCCTCTGACTAAGTCTGCGATATGTTTTCAGACTTGTTGGCACTTCAGACAGGGTCCCGAGGGGCTCAGGTAAGTTTCGGGGTGGTTTCGGACCATTTCTAGGCCATTTGTAGCTGCTGGTTTTTGGCTACAGCAGTGTGCTACGCGATCGCGGGGAATTGGCTGCGATCGCGAAGAGTAAAATGATAGAAATGGGCCAATGAATCGCGATCGCGGAAAGCCTTTCGCGATCGTGTAAAGGAAATGTTCTGCTGCACTCACTCGACTTCGGAGGCGCATATCTCACAATATATAAAGAATTTTGAGATGATGTAAAACCAAAGTTGTAGATCTTGGAGTCTCGTTTTCAGAACATTAAACCATTTGTCATTTGGAGTTGTGTACAAAATGTTATGACTATTATACTAGAGGCTGTCCGGAAAGCTGGGCATTTGTTCTCCGCGATCGGGAAGCTTTTTCCGCGATCGCGAAGAGCAAATTTTGGGCTGGAAATTTTTGTTCTCCCCGATCGCGAAGCATTTTCCGCGATCGCGATGAGTAATTACCTGGGCAGAACATTAAATACCCAAAATCGAAGGTTTAAGCCATTTTAAACATATTTTGAGTTCTAGAGCTCGGTTTTGGGCGATTCTTTGAGGATTTTTCACACAAATCAAATGGGTAAGTGTTCTCCCACAATAATTAATTATATTTCATGAATTAGTTCTTATTTTTATCATTTAATTTGTGTTTTGGGTTTAGGGAACTTGGGGTTTTTAAAGAAAACTTCATAAATGAAAATTCATGATTTGAAAGACCAAATGATATCGGATTTGGATAAATTTAGTATGGGTGAACTCGTATCGGAATGGATAATCGGAGTTTGTAAAATTTGTCGGGTTCCGAGGTGTGGGCCTGGGGGTCAACTTTTGGGTTGATTTTTATAATTTTATAAAGATTGAAACTTTATCGTTTGAAATAGTCCCTTATTTGTTTTATGTGCATTTTGAAGTTGTTTTAGGTTATTTGAGCCGTCCGGTGGTCTTCCCGCCCGAGAAGTCCATTTTCGAGTACCTGATTGTCGTCTTTGAGGTAAGTATCTTGCCTAACCTTGTGTGGGGGAACTACCCCTTAGGATTTGAGTCTTATATATTGATTGTAGCCCGTGTACGCGAGGTGGCGAGTGTGTACTCGGACTTATTTGCAAACAGGTTGAACTTTTAGGGTTCTTAGGTTCTATATTTCCTGCGCATGAAGTGGTAACTTCTATGGTTGATTTTTTGGTTGCTAGTTTCATCTCCTCCTGTTTGAATTAGATTTTTCTTGTTGTTGATTCTTCTTTGCGGATTATTTGATCTTAATTGGCCTAACAGAGACCCATGATACAGACGTAGAGGTTAAGCTTGATGCTCAAGTTATCCCAAGAGAGCGAGTTTTAAGTATCTCGGGTCTATTATCCAGGGTAACAGGGAGATTGACGAAGATGTCACACATCGCATCGGAGCGGGGTGGATGAAGTGAAGGCTCTCTTCCGGTGTTGTATGTGATAAGAAGGTGCCGTTAGGACTTAAGGGTAAGTTTTATCGAGTGGTAGTTCGACCCGCTATGTTGTATGTGTCTGAGTGTTGGCCAGTCAAGAACTCCCACGTGCAGAAGATGAGAGTAGCAGAGATGAGGATGTTGAGAGGGATGTGTGGGTATACCAGGCGAGATAGAATTAAGAATGAAGCTATCGGGACAGAGTGGGAGTAGCCTGTGTGGAGGACAAGATGCGGGAGTCGCGGCTGAGATGGTTCGGACATGTTAGGAGAAGGAGCATTGATGCCCCTGTCAATAGGTGTGAGAGGTTGGCCATGGAGAGTTTGAGAAGGGGTCGAGGTAGGCCTAAGAAGTACTGGGGAGAAGTGATTAGGCAGTACATGGCACTGCTTCAGCTCAGTAAGGACATGACACTTGATAGGAGGGTGTGGAGGTCGAGGATTAAGGTAGAGGGTTAGTAGGTAGTTTATAGTGCTCAATGATAGGCTTAGTAGCATGAATTTCCCTTCATAATCTTTGATTTTTATTATGGTATGTGGTTTTCTTTGCCTCAGGTATTGTATTCCGTGTTGCTAATATTGGATACCGTTTATCTTTTTTCTTCCATTTTTTTCCCTTCTTCTTCTTACCCTTTTTGAGCCGAGGGTCTATTGGAACCAACCTCTCTATCTGCATAAGGTAGGGGTAAGGTCTGCGTACAGACTACCCTCCCCAGACCCCACATGTTGGGATCAAACTGGGTTTGTTGTTGTTGTAATTGGCCTAACTGAGTATTTTTCCTTCTTTTACCAATATACTATATCTTCTTCACAAACTGCCTAATTGATTAGAATTAGTACCATCTAGTCGTATAATTGGTTAACAGAAATTGGAAATATCTATATGTCGGTGTCAAGCATGCACGTGAGTCGTACATGATGATTTACATGAATTTCCTTAAATGATGCCTATGTTCAGTTGACAATCACTCATATTAGCGGTATTTCCTTAGGTGCTTCCTATTGTTTTACACCTGTGATAGCTGAGCTCATTCCGTGAAGTAAATTATTAGGCGAGATTGGTTATAGTTATTTTCCCTTGCCAGGATAATTGGTTCCTTATCTATTGACTTAAACATTGTGAATCATTGCTATATTTGTTATGTTTTCCCATCGTTACATTGTTTCTTTGTGCTTGGTTTTCCCCTTCAGTGGTTACTTCCTATGAGCGAGTTTTGCCACTATTATGGTTTAAGATCTCGTGTTGAACTGCTTGTCGTACCTTGCATTTTGCCTTGTTGTTTGTTGTTGTGCTCGTTGTGGCTTGTGCATTGTTTGTGCTGTGCTCTGGTTGTTTCTCTCTGTTGTGTTGCATCACATATTTAAATTGGGACTACGGACTGAGATCCGGGAGCTTTCCTCCTGTACTGTATCGCATATTTAAATTGGGACTACGGACTGAGATCCGGGAGCTTTCCCCCTGTACTGCATTGCATATTTAAATTGGGACTACAGACTGAGATCCGGGAGCTTCCCCCTGTACTGCATCGCATATTTAAATTGGGACTACAGACTGAGATCCGGGAGCTTTTCCCCTGTACTGCATTGCATGGCAAATATCTAAGTTACAGACTGAGTTCCAGTGGGTTATCATTGAGGAGATTTGGGTTGAATGGTATACATATATACACATATACATATATTAAAATGTATAGCTGAAAGGAAATTATCTCCAAGAAAATTTATGTCCGAAGGACTTTTATTCTGAAAGTATATTTGAAAAGTATTTGTCTTGTAGGAAAATGATATTTGAATGAGCAGTATTTGGGAAAGTATATTTGAGCAGATGATATTTGGAAAAGCAGTATTTGGGAAAGTATATTTGAATAAATGATAATTGAATGAGCAGTATTTGGGAAAGTATATTTGAACAAATGATATTTGAAAAATCAGTATTTGGGAAGTATATTTGAACATCACGTATTTTGAAAGAACTATGCTTTAAAGATTCCTCCTTATAAAGATATAAATTTACATTCAAAAAATTTTTGTTCAAGGAAGATTTCTCTTCCCTATTTTCAAAACAATTATAACCTTAAGGTTTTCAATATAAAATCACGAATTAAAGGTTTTCACTCAAACTTTTTGACCAGCTTTACTGGGTTTATTGGCTAAGGCCTGAGGTGAATAAATTGATGTCGTGCTGAGTTGCTAGTGCTCTATTGGGTTGTGATTCCCGACATTTGGTTTGCATTCCTTCTATTCTCTTTGTGTATATTTAATTATACGGTCTGATGACCGTAATTGCCGAATTTTCTTCCGTATTACCCTATCGTACTGTGAATTTTACCGAAAAATCTTAGATAAATATTATGTTTTCGCCACTATTATAATTATGTCTTTTCACTTATTAGACCAGTGGGTGTCTGGACTAGTTCTCGTCACTACTTCACCGAGGTTAGTCTTGATACTTACTGGGCACCGCTGTGGTGTGCTCATATTACTCTTATGTGCATTTTGTGCACAGATCCAGGCTTTAACTGTTGCTAGCTGTGTGGATCTTTGCTGAGGAGACTCAAGGTAAACCTGTTGCTGCGTTCCCAGGCTTCGGAGTCACCTTCATGTTATTTCAACTGTACTTACTCTTTCTAGACAGTTGTACTTATATTCTGTAGAAAGAATTCGTAGAGCTTATGACTTGTACTTACCGGGTTTTGGGAAATTGTAATTTCTTCGAGATTTCCATATCGAGACTGTGATATTCCCTTTATTATTATTGTTGTTTCTGTGAAATGTTAGGCTTACCTAGTCCTTAAGACTAGGTGCCATCACGATACCCAACAGAGGGAAAAATGGGTCGTGACATAATTAATTAAGAGTCTTATTATTTAATTTCTCCTAGTCATTCAAAGACAAATTCCACCATTTTTGTTTAAGAAATAACTAAGTCAAGAAATTATCATTAACTTATTTTATATCACACAACTAAATTTATTTAGATACTAATTAAGGTTATGTACTTACTCGTGCCGTTTTAGATTATTTACGGATTTAAATGATAAATTATTACTACATAATGTAAAATGAATTCACAAATAGCATCAAAAATTCAATAAAACCCACAAAACTAATTAATTTACTGAGATTTTTGTAGGATTATACGATAGGCAAAAATCACGTGCTCACAGTTCTATTGTAAGGAAATTCAATCATAGGTAAGTGATCCTCCCAAGAAGTTAATTTACCTTTCAAAACATCCCTAGACATCGTTTCTAAGGTTCTATTAACTATTTTAGTTTGTCCATCTGTTTGTGGGTGACAAGAAGTAGAAAACAACAATTTAGTGCCTAACGTCCCCCAAAATACACGCCAAAAGTGGCTAAAAACTTAGCATCCCTATCACTAACAATAGTTCTAAGTACACCATGCATTTTAACAACTTTTGTTACAAATAGATCAGCAACATGTGAAACATCATTAGTCTTTAAACAAACGAATTAAATGCGCCATTTTGGAGAACTAATCTACCATAACAATTATACTATCCTTACCATACCTTTTTCTAGGAAAACCTTACACAAAATCCATAAAATATCAATCCAAGGTGAAGTAGGAAGGGGTAATGGCGTGTAAAGACCATGTGATAACACTTTAGATTTAGCTTGTTTACATTTAAAACATTGTGCCATGCCAAAAGAAATTTTCATCAAGTATGTCTAGTGTCTTTGGGACTCCAAAGTGACCCATAAGCCCCCCGCAATGTGCTTTCCTTACAAATACTTCACGTAAAGAGAAATTAGGGATACATGATACGCTCAAATTACACATAAATAAATGGTGTAAGGTGGTTGATATCATATATAATAACCCAACTAGGTTGGGGTCGAATTCCACTGGAAATAGGTGTGAAAAGGTTACGTGAATAGTAAGAAACATGACTTAAGCCGTAATCTTACTCCGTTAGTTTAAACGTGAGTGTTGTAATTATGTGTAATAAAGAAAACTTTTCTATTGTGAGAATGTAATTAATTTGATTAAGGAAACCAAGGTTGTGTCACCATCAGTGGAATGTAATGTTATCAGTGTTAATATGATATATTTCTAACGGAAGGTCCATTGATATGCAAATGGTTCCTAAATTATTACCCAATATTTCCCAATAGTTAGGTAGTATTTTCTCTTTATGATTTTTCCAAATATAAAAGAGTTGGAATTAAGAATAACCAATTTATGACAGAACCTACTTATTCCTAAGTGATTCTATTAAACAAGGTTTAAAGCCTTGAGTTTTTGGTATTCAATTCTACCAAACCCTTACCCACTTTTCCAAGTAAATATAGAGTGAAATGACATTAGTCAATCTTTGCAACCACCAATGTTAAATGAAGCATGAGAAATGAATAAATATCAACCAACAATTATATATATATATATATATATATATATATATATATATATATATTGAACGGTAAACACCTATTAACATTACACTCATTTAAGGTCCACAACCTTAGTATTTAAAACTAGTTACTCATACTAGAATCCAAGAACAAGGAAATAAACTTATAAAGACACAAGATTCTCTCTTCAAAAGCTTCCAAAATAATGGTGTATTCAATGATTTCAATGTAGCCACTTTTTCAAACAAGATGTCCGACAAAAACCCTAGTTATTCTATTCATAATGGGCTAAAATTTAGGGTCAAATTATGACAAAAATACCCCTGCAGATCACATCTGCGACCGCAGAATGGGTCGCAGATCCGTTATGCAGTCCGCATAATTGGAAATCCACCACATAGTTGCACGCCCAGTTACCCAGTTGTTCATCACAGAATAATTATGCGGTCCGCAGGTTGATTATGCAATCGCGGACTATGCTGCAAAATTGCTTTTGCAAAATCCCTTCTTGCACTTATGCGGTCCGCATAAGCGATATGCGACCACATAAGAGACCACATATTCCTCTCTTAGAAACTAGAACTGTTACCTTAGTCTGCAGTTGGTTTGCAGCCCGCACATCACTTCTGAGGTCACAACCTGCCGCATTTCTGCCCTTCTATGATTTTTAGTTATCACGCCCCAAACCCAAGGAGTGCGGCCGACGCTCAACCGATTATACCCGACTGAGAAAGCCTGTTTGGTTTCTTTCTACCCAAACCATTTTATTAATAACTAGGAGATAAATTCTACCAATCTTACTTTATAAATATTTCATTAACTTTCATCCTTGTTTTCATTAGCAGTTTAAACCATAATATCCAGAATATTCCAATCTTTGTAGATATGATGAAAAACATATTTGCCAAATACCAATAATTCTAGTTTAATTCCAATACCCGACACCACCCACAACCTGTCTACGGAGCCTCTAAATACAACTGAAGAGTAATATGGAAGTGCCAGCAACAAGGCCCCGACAATACCTCAAATTAATAATACACAATAACCAAATGACACGGGACCCCTAAATGAAGTGGGAATCACCAAGTTACCTGGGAGGAACATACCGCTATCTCTGATCGCTGCCGCCTACTGTGAAAACACCTGTATCCATTAAAGATGCAGCGTCCCCGGCAAAAGGGACGTTAGTATTGTCGAATAGTACTAGTATGTAAGCTAAAAATCATCTTTCAAAATAGAATAACCATACAATAAGAAGGAAGCCATAGAAACAATAAAGTAACAATAATTAACATCCAAATACCCCAGTGAAACCTAACGATATTCAACTTACGGAAGTAACACACATCTCCCTCGAAAGATCAATAATGAAATAAGAAGAATTCCAGAATTCAATGAGAAACATAAGCACCATCACAACATCAATTAATAAATCACACAAGCTTTCAAGAGAATCACTTAAACATGTAGGAAGGCAGTCATGGAAATCACATAGTATTTCACAAGAAGAGAGAATCACAAGTAGGGGTCACATAATTTCTTATTCCGTCTTTCCATCCTTTTGGTTAACAGTCTCTTATTTCCATGTGCCACGATATATAATGCCATCGTGTCTTTTTACACGGAGTCTAGTCTTGGCCCGACCGGCTAAGCCATCCCAAGCGAGACATCACCAACCTCATAATTTGTATTCATATTTTCGATGTAAATGCCACCGTGTGTAAAGCATGGAGTCCTATCTCAGCCCGATTGGATAAGCCATCTCACTTGGAACAGTGATACTGTCACGCCCCAAAACCGAGGGACACGACCGGCGCTCGAGCGGGTAGCCCCAACCAAGAGGACCTGGATTTCCTTTTCCATCCCACGTATTACCCCGTGATTCTAATGTACATTATTCAATTAAGATTTAAACACATCCTTACAACCTGGAAATAAATTCTAGAATTCTGTCATTACCCACATGTGGTACAATACTTACAAAATATACAAAACACACAAGTTTACTTTACGTGGTCTACAAGTTATACTGCCCAAAATACATATGTACATAACCCACATTTCCTGTCTACGGAGCCTCAAGAGGACAAAAGAGTTATATAATACTTGCCGGTAACAAGGCTCCGACTATACCTTACACAAATACCAAAATGAAAAGCTGGAAGAAGAGGTGGTATGAACCACACAGGGCCCCGAGAGGGAAATGGGCTCACCCAAACAACTGGTGGGACGTAGAGGAGGCTCTACTGTCGGTGGGCTGGAGTACCTGCTATAGAACCACCTACAATCATCACAAGAATGTAGCACCCCCGACAAAAGGGACGTTAGTACATTTTAATTGTACTGGTATGTATGAACAAACTTTATCCCAAGTACAATCAACAAATATTACAGATAAGAAACAAGATAACAATAGGACCAACAATCAAAACACGCGGAAAGTGACAATCAAAATCAACAATTTTACAATCTCTCCTTTTTCCCTTTTCCAACACCACCATATTCACGAGTTTCATAATTTTCATATCAATAGTGATAACGATCACTTTTCCACCCTTATTACCTCGACCACCCTTATAACCACAACCCACACCTTATTACTTTGTGTTGCGGCGCGCAACCCGACCCTACCTGACAATTCATATTTCATAACAACAATGCCAACAATTTCATCACAAGGCCTTCCTTTCAAGGATCACAATTTCATCAACAACACCAAACAATTTCATCACAAGGGACTTCCTTTCAAGAATCACAATTTCATTAACAACACCATACAATTTCATCACAAGGGCCTTCCTTTCAAGAATCACAATTTTAACATTTATCATTTCATTCACTTGGGCTCAAAGCACCCCAAACTTTCATCAAGCAGCAATTTATGCACAAGGTGTTGCCATAACCGTTCAACTTATTTACAATACTTCATATCAATAACTTTAAATAATTACCATCTTTGGACATAATAAAGTGGGCATGCTAAGTCACAATTCAAAATCTAATCTAACACAGTGGGGTAAAAATCAACTAGACAATCAATTGACATATTTCCATATAAGTACACATACCGTATGCTTACCACAACAAGAGGGATTTTACAAGGATTAAAGTAGTCATACATACCTTATGTCGAATTTTTCCTTTTTTAATTTCTATCACAAATCACCGGACCATCAAGCAACGTCAATCTAATTCATAAGGCAACACATTCATCTTAGAATTGCGAATCATGAACACAATTCGAACTCGCTTAGGCCTTTTATTGAATGCTATATGACCCCTTAAATTTCTAACCCCTTCTTTGTGCATATTTACCCTAACCCACTCCCTTTTACTAGATTATGACAATAAACGAACATGCATGCAAGGTTCTTCACTTTTATCCTCAAGAACTCCTTTAGGGGAGTTCTACTTATTAACCAAAAATATGGAAATTTAAGGGAGATGGGGTGGAGACTTACCTCTTTAAGTGAAGAAGACAATAACTCGAAAATTTTCGGGCTTGAGTGATTGTGGAAAACCAAATGGATGATGAAACCCCTTTCTCTCAAGAACTCTCTTCTTTTCTCTCTCTATTATTAGTCAGAAAATGGTTAAAAATGAAGGGGAGGGGTGTTTTAATGAGCTGGGGGTCGGGTTTTAAAATTAGAAAAATTAGGAGCACGACACAGGAATGCGGTCAGGAATGCGATCTGCGATCGCATTCCTGACATGCGGTCCGCAGAGACGACCGCAGAATGGCCCTCCAGGTGGGCTAAAAATAAAAATATACTGCAGGTATGCGACCACTATGCGGTCCGCATACACGTTAAGCGATCGTATAGTGCATCGCATAACCTCCCTCACAAAAATCAAAGGCAAGAATGCGACAACTATGCAGTCCGCAGAACCAAAATGCGATCGCATAATGGACCGCATAGTTGTCTTAAAATTGGGCAGTGGCCTGCCCAGGCATGCGACCATTATGCGGTCCGCATACCCGTTATGCGATCGCATAGTGCGTCGCATAACGCCCAACTTCTGGAAAATTTTATTCTTTCAAATTCCGGGGTACTTTTACACAATCAAGGTCCGTTTTAAGTATTTCTACAGATATAACATCTCGGGGACTTATTCGGGCATTATTTTAAACAAGAAATTTTACGGGTCTTTAAATTCACCTCCCCTTAAGATCATTCGTCCTTGAATGAGGATTTTGAAAATCGTTTGGTTTTCAAAACACGATATGCAAACTTCCAGATTTACACTAACTCCAATATTTTCAGAAGATTTCGCCAGAGTCTCCTTTGTATTTAGACCTATCTACCTGTCAGAGAGCCCCCGAAACACATTTCCAAGCATCATTACACAATTTCTGTTATTCTTACAACTGGTATACAATTCATTACCCCAACACTTGCACATATCCAATTACCTTGACAAATACACATAGTCCATTCTCTTCACATCACAAATTGGCATAAGATTCAATTAGTGGCACATACTTGCACATAATTTGGTCACTTTAGTGAGTCCCATGCGATTGAATCACCTCAATACACCATATGTATATTGCAATTAATCATTACCAATCTACACCACTATTAATCATTTTTGCCTATCACACAAGTTTCACAAAACTTTCATTTACTTCAAGGGTTGCACACCACCCATTTAATAACATTGTATACAGTTTTAGCACGCATTGGAAAGTTACAACAATAAGGCAATTAGGAAAAATGGGGTGCCTTTGCACGAATCTGAATACAACATCAAATTGCCTTGGGACCATAATTCGCACGATCATTACTACACTTGCTCAAACAAATGGGGATATTTTTCTTTCATTTCTTTCTCTGTTTCCCACGTGGCTTCCTCGACTTGTTTACTTCGCCACAACACTTTAACAGAAGCAATCCCTTTGTTTCTCAATTTACGGACTTGCCTATTAAGAATAGGAACCAGAGCCTCTTCGTATGATAACTCTTCATTAACCTTAATAGCTCCAACTGGCACGATGGCAGATGGATCTCCAACCACTTTCTTCAACATAGACACATGGAACACTGGGTGCACTAATGACATTTCATGGGCCAATTCCAGCCTATAAGCCACCCGTCCTATCCTTTGAGCGATCCGATATGGCCCGGCGTACCTAGGGCTCAACTTCCCTTTCTTCCCAAACTGCATCACTCCCTTCATGAGAGACACCTTCAAGAACACCCAATCATCTACCTGGAACTCCAATTCTCTTCGACGAACGTCCGCAAAGGATTTCTGACGACTCTGAGCGGTTTTTATCCCCTCCTGAATGACTATAACGTTTTCCATAGCTTGGTGGACAAGATCTAGCGCTAACAATTCCGCCTCACCAGTTTTGAACCATCCAATCGGAGATCTACACCTTCTTCTGTACAATGCCTCAAATGGGGCCATCTGAATACTAGCATGAAAGCTGTTATTGTAAGCAAATTCGATAAATGGAAAATAGTCATCCCAACTACCTTTGAAATCTAAAGCACAAGCCCGCAACATATCTTCAAGCGTCTGGATAGTCTGCTCCGCCTGACCATCAGTCTGAGGATGGAAAGTCGTGCTGAGATTGACCTGAGTACCCAAACCTTGCTGAAATTTCCTCCAAAAATTAGCTGTGAACTGGGCCCCTCGATCTGATATAATAGAAACTGGAGTTCCATGAAGTCTGACTATCTCCTTGATATACAACTGAGCATAACGTTTTGCAGTATCGGTGGACTTGACTGGAAAAAAGTGGGTTGATTTGGTGAGTCGATCCACTATCACCCAAATTGAGTCGAACGTGCGCTAAGTGCAAGGTAACCCCACCGCGAAATCCATATTGATCATCTCCCATTTCCACGTAGGTATTTCCATAAGTTGAGTTAATCCACCGGGCTGCTGATGCTTAGCCTTCACCTGCTGGCAATTCGGACATCTAGACACGAAGTCCGCCACACCCCTCTTCATACCGCTCCACCAATAAGCCTCCCGGAGATCATGATACATCTTCATAGAACCTGGGTGCACAGAATACCTGGAGCTTTGAGCCTCCGCCATTACCATCTCCCAGAGATTATCTACTTCTGGGACACATAACCTACCTTGACATTGCAACACTCCATCATTGTTGCCGAGTGAAAATGCCGAAATCTTGTTATTCAGAACTGCCTCCTTCAACTGTGCCAATGCTAGATCAATAAACTGCTTTTCTTTGACTTCCGCTACAAGTGACGATTCTGCCCCATTATGCACCATAACATCCCCTTCGCCTGAGGTTGAAAGACGAGCCCCCAAATTGGAAAATTGATAAACCTCCCGAGCCAAGGGCCTCTGATCCGCTTCCAAATGAGCCAAACTACCCATAGACTTCCGACTGAGGGCGTAGGCCACCACATTCGCCCTTCTTGGATGGTACAAGATGTTCATATCATAATCCTTAAGCAATTCTAACCACCCCCGCTGCCTTAGATTCAGTTCCTTCTACATGAATAAATACTGAAGACTGTTGTGGTTTGAGAACACATCCACGTGGACTCCATAAAGATAATGCCGCCAAATTTTTAATGCAAACACCACAGTCGCGAGCTCCAAATCATGCGTCGGATAATTCTTCTCGTGATTCTTGAGTTGCCTTGAAGCATACGCTATGACCTTCCCACGTTGCATCAACACACACCCCAAACCAACCCTTGAAGCATCGCAATAAACCACAAATCCCTCTATACCTTCTGGCAAGGTCAATACCGGTGCCGAAGTCAATCTCGATTTCAATTCCTGAAAACTTTTCTCACAAGCGTTGGACCACTGGAACTTCACTACTTTCTGCGTCAATTTAGTCAATGGGGAGGCGAGGGTAGAGAATCCCTCCACAAACCTCCGATAATACCCAGCTAGACCCAAGAAACTGCGAATCTCTGTCGGGGTCGTTGGTCTAGGCCAATCTTTCACTGCCACGATCTTCTGGGGATCAACCTGAATCCCTTCTCTGGAAACAACATGACCCAAAAACGCGACTGATTCTAGCCAAAACTCACATTTCGAAAATTTAGCATACAGGTGGTGATGACGAAGAGTCTGCAGGACTGCTCTAAGGTGATTAGCATGATCTTCCCGACTCCACGAGTAGACGAGGATGTCATCAATAAAAACAATCACGAAGGAGTCTAGAAATGGATGGAAAATCCGATTCATAAGATCCATAAAAGCTACTGGAGCATTGGTCAGCCCAAAGGACATTACCAGAAATTCAAAATGACCATAACTAGTCCTGAAGGCGGTCTTAGGAATATCCTGCTTCCTGATCTTCAACTGATGATACCCAGACCGTGAAACAATTTTGGAGAAGAACCTCGAACCTTGCAATTGATCAAACAAATCATCTATTCGAGGCAATGGATACTTGTTCTTTATAGTGACCTTGTTGAGCTACTGATAATAAATACACATCCGAAGTGACCCATCCTTCTTTCTAACAAAAGAACCGGAGCACCCCACGGCGACACACTCGGCCGAATGAACCCCTTATCTAATAAATCCTTCAACTGCTCCTTTAACTCCTTTAACTCTGCTGGCCCCATTCTGTATGGTGGAATAGATATTGGCTGTGTATCTGGTAGTACATCAACCCCAAAATGAATCTCTCTATCTTGCGGAATCCCAGGAAGCTCGTCCGGAAATACTTCAAGAAACTCATCCACAACTGACACGGACTCGGGGGCCGACACTTCTGAAGCGGTGTCCGCGACCCGGACCAAATGACAGATACACCCCTTCTTAATCATCTTCGAGGCCTTAAGGCAGGAGATAAACCTACCTTTCGGCACCACACCATTCCCCTTCCACTCAATAACTAGCTCATTAGGAAACTCGAGTCTCATGACTCTCGTTTTGCAGTCGAGCTTAGCAAAGCACGAATAAAGCCAGTCCATTCCCATAATAATATCAAAATCTACCATCTCAAGCTCAATAAGATTGGTCGTGGCAACGCGACCACATACCGTAAGAACACAATTCTTATAGACTTGCGTTGCTCTAATAGAATCACCAACCGGAGTTGATACAGAGAACAGATCATGAAGCTGTTCGGGTTCTATCCCAAAACTTGAAGCAATAAACGGGGTAACAAAGGACAAGGAGGACCCCCGGATCAATAAGAGCATAGCAATCAAGTGCTTGAACATTCAGAATACCTGTGACAACATCTGGAGAAGCCTTCGCGTTCTGGTGACCACTCAAAGCATAGAATCGGCTGGGTCCGCCTCTACAACGAGCCCCACCCCTAATTACACCACGTCCTGCTGGAGCTGGAGGACGCACTGAATATGTGGCGGCTGAAGAACCGGATGACTGGGCAAACCCTCTACCCATGCCCTGGCTGGGCGCGTGGCAATCCCGCTGAAGATGACCCCTCACCCCACACCTGTAGCATATCGGGCGATCCAAATGATAGGCCTCAGTATGGAACCCTCTGCACTGTGGGCACTGAGCCCTCCCCTGCTGCTGGAACCTTCCTCCGGGATGACCTGACTGATGGGGTCTCCTACTGTCGGATCCTGATCTCCAATGGCTATTCGGCTGATAACGGTGCACGGATGGCGGTGCACTGGCTGAAGACTGTGCATAAAACTGGGATGGCCCTGATGGTCCCCTCCCCTGAACTAGTCTCCCCCTGAAACTGCGCTCCCTGAGTGACCCACCGATCGGGCCCTGCTGCTACTCTCTCTGTTTTCCCGTATCTTCAACTTTCTAGCCTCCGTAGCCTGGGAGAATCCCACAATCTTCCCATAATTCATGTCCGAGTGCAAAGCCACTGTAGCAGCCTCATTCACAACCAAAGGACTGAGGCCCTGAGCAAAACGTCAAACCCTGGCATCCATAGTCGACACCAAGTGAGGAGCATATTTAGACAACCACACGAACTCCATATGGTACTCCCACACACTCATATTGCCCTGCTTGAGGATCTCAAACTCCGTAGCACGGGCTGCCACAGTCTCGACAGGAAAAACGTTATCCATGAACGCATCCACGAACTCGTCCCATCTAGCCGGAGGAATTCCCTCCCCAAAGGGAACCCTCCCATATCTCGAACAAGGAATATGCTGCTCCCCTCAGCCTGTACGAAGCTAACTCAACCCCATCTATCCCTGTAGCCTTCATCACCCGAAGGGTCTTGTACATCTCATCAAGAAAATCCTGTGGCTCGACCTCTGGATCCGTACCTGAGAACTCTGGAGGGGCCAACCGCAGAAACTGGTTGACTCTGGAGCCGGTAGAATGTCCCTGTCCGCTGGAGGATGCAGGGGTAGCATGAGATCTTTGGGCCTAAGAGGCCACAAACTGAGTCAACATACGAATAGCTCCTCTGAGGTCCCCATCGGACGTACCGGGATCGGAAGCTGGAACTGTAGAGGGATCATGAATGTCAGCGCGAGGGATTACAGCGCCCTCCGCAGCCGGAGGAACAAGAATGCTTTGATCCCGAATAGAAGGGTCAGGCAGATTCAAGGTCAGGGAGTCACTCTCACCCGCACTATTTGGTACATGATTCACAACCACACTTGGGGTGGAATTGGCCTCAAGGCCGAGTCGAGCTCTCTTCTTTGGTGCCATTACTGAAAATTTCGGAACAAAGCACGAATTAGGCAAGGATAGTTTCACTTTCCGGTTCACCGCACGATATAGAATAACAATAAAACGGTAATTTCCTAGATGTCCATGTAGCCCCCTAATTATAGATGTGGTAAAAAACACACCGATAAGAAGGGCTCTACTAGACACGGCTCCGAGACATCCTAGGACTCTTTTAAAAACCTTAGGCTCTGATACCAAGTTTGTCACGCCCCAAAACCGAGGGACACGACCGGCACTCGACCGGGTAGCCTTAGCCAAGCGGACCTGGATTTCCTTTTCCATCCCACGTATTACCCCGTGATTCCAATGTACATTATTCAATTAAGATTTAAACACATCCTTACAACCTGGAATTAAATTCTAGAATTCTGTCATTACCCACATGTGGTACAATACTTACAAAATATACATAACACACAGGTTTACTTTACGTGGTCTATAAGTTATACTGCCCAAAATACATATGTACATAACCCATATTTCCTATCTACGGAGCCTCAAGAGTACAAAAGAGTTATATAATACTTGCCGGTAACAAGGCTCCGGCTATACCTTACACAAATACCAAAATGAAAATCTGGAAGAAGAGGTGGTATGAACCACACAGGGCCCCGAGAGGGAAATGGGCTCACCCAAACAACTGGTGGGATGTAGAGGAGGCTCTACTGTCGGTGGGCTGGAGTACCTGCTATAGAACCACCTACAATCATCACAAGAATGTAGCGCCCCAAACAAAAGAGACGTCAGTACATTTGAATTGTACTGGTATGTATGAACAAACTTTATCCCAAGTACAATCAACCAGTATTACATATAAGAAACAAGACAACAATAGGACCAACAATCAAAACACACGGAAAGTGACAATCAAAATCAACAATTTTACAATCTCTCCTTTTTCCCTTTCCAACACCACCATATTCACGAGTTTCATAATTTTCATATCAATAGTGATAACGATCACTTTTCCACCCTTATTACCTCGTCCACCCTTATCACCACAACCCACACCGTATTACTTCGTGTTGCGGCGCGCAACCCGACCCTATCTGACAATTCCTATTTCATAACAACAATGCCAATAATTTCATCACAAGGCCTTTCAAGGATCACAATTTCATCAACAACACCAAACAATTTCATCACAAGGGCCTTCCTTTCAAGAATCACAATTTCATCAACAACACCAAACAATTTCATCACAAGGGCCTTCCTTTCAAGAATCACAATTTCAACATTTATCATTTCATTCACTTGGGCTCAAAGCACCCCAAACTTTCATCAAGCAACAATTTATGCACTAGGTGTTGCCATAACCGTTCAACTTATTTACAATGCTTCATATCAATAACTTTAAACAATTACCATCTTTGCACATAATAAAGTGGGCATGCCAAGTCACAATTTAAAATCTCATCTAACACAGTGGGGTAGAAATCAACTAGACAATCAATTCACATATTTTCATATAAGTACACACCGTATGCTTACCACATCAAGAGGGATTTTACAAGGATTAAAGTTAGCCATACATACCTTGTGTCAAATTTTTCCCTCTTTTATTTCTATCAAAAATCACCGGACCATCACGAAACGTCAATCTAATTCATAAGGCAACACATTCATCTTAGAATTGGGAATCATGAACACAATTCGAACTCGCTTAGGCATTTTATCGAATGCTATGTGACCCCTTAAATTTCTAACCCCTTCTTTGTGCATATTTACCCTAACCCACTCCCTTTTACTAGATTATGACAATAAACGAACATGCATGCAAGGTTTTTCACTTTTATCTTCAAGAACTCCTTTAGGGGAGTTCTACTTATTAACCAAAAATCTGGAAATTTATGGGAGATAGGGTGGAGACTTACCTCTTTAAGTGAAGAAGACAATAACTCGAAAATTCCACGGCATGAGTGATTGTGGAAAACCAAATAGATGATGAAACCCCTTTCTCTCAAGAACTCTCTTCTTTTCTCTCTCTATTATTAGTCAGAAAATAGTTAAAAATGAAGGGGAGGGGTGTTTAAATGAACTGGGGGTCGGATTTTAAAATTAGAAAAATTAGGAGCCCGACACAGGAATGCGGTCAGGAATGCGATCCACAGAGACGAACGCAGAATTGCCCTTGAGGTGGGCTAAAAATAAAAACAAACAGTGCAAATATGCGACCACTATGCGGTCCGCATACACGTTATACGATCGCATAACCTCCCTCACAAAAATCAAAGGCAAGAATGCGACAACTATGCGGTCTACAGAACCGAAATGCGATCGCATAATGGATCGCATAGTTGTCTTCAAATTGGGCAATGGCCTGCCCAGGTATGCGACCATTATGCGGTCCGCATACCCTTTATGCAATCGCATAGTGCGTCGCATAACGCCCAACTTCTGAAAAATTTTATTCTTTCAAATTCCGGGGTACTTTTACACAATCAAGGTCCGTTTTAAGAATTTCTAAAGATATAACAACTCGGGGACTTATTCCGGCATTATTTTAAACAAGAACTTTTACAGGTCTTTACAGATACAAAACCAACATCTTGATTTATATTCATATTCCTGATGTAAATTCCACCATGAGTACAACACGGTGTCTGATCTCGGCCGGATCGGCTAAGGCATCTCACTTGAAACAGTGAGACATAACCAACATCATAATTTTGATGCAAATACCACCATGTGTACTTCATGGAGTCCGATCTCAGCCCGATCGGCTAAGCCATCTCACTTTGGGACATAACCATATCAATTTAATCATTCGGTTCACATTTCTTTCCCATCACTTATCACAGAGTCCTTGGCATTTGTACATATTAAACAATTTGAGTCACATTCCACTCTTTAACCGCTCAATAGAATCATCCTCCATATTAACGAGAACCAACATGTAACTAATTTGTACACATAATAAAAGGAGCATGTAGAATCATAATTCACAATTTCAGGTAGCATGGTGACATGGTAACACATAGAACAATTTGGGAACAAAAACCCTTCAACATAACACATTAAGCAATAAATTCCATATGATCAAGTAAGAGGCTCATACCAGTTATTCAAACACCAATGATTCGATTCTAAGAAGAATGAAGTCAACCATACATACCTCAAAGAGCCTTTAGGCAAATTCCACATTCTAGGGGTTATTTTACACAATTGAGTCCAGGATCGTCACGTAATCCATTTCGTATATATATATTCTCTTTAGGAACAATTTTATGTATATATATATATATATATAACCTACACTCCATTTCCCCATAGTTCATTTAATTCCTTTCCAAATACCTTTAAAGATTATCAACAATGAAACATACTCAATCAAGTCATTAAGCACACATACGAGCAATTAGGAGTAATAAGCATATCGAGTTTCCTTTTTCTTCCTCACCCAATTGGTGTATTAGTTTTAATTTAGAATACGACTCAAGGAAATACCATTTTAATAAGCAAACAATACTTTAAACCTCTATCTTTCGGTAATAAGCTCATTCAGAATAATCAAGTTTATAAAAATCATACAGGATGACCCGGAATGTAGGATTTAGATCTTTTGAGTCAATTGTACTTAAACTTACGGACAACATTATGGAACTCCATTTCGAGAGATAAAGTTTAGCCAACATACCTGATTGAGCTTTCCTTAAGTTTTTACAATATACCAACATCTCTAGCAATAATAATCTATAAGGAGATAGCAAAAATCAATTAATAATTTAGAAAGACTTCCCATGGTGTAACTCTCTTAGGAATTTCATCAAAAACCTAATCATGTGAAATAGACTACAAGGTCCTACAATGGAAATTCCTTCTTCCCTTAACCAATTTCATCAAGAATTACCCAAAATAGTTCATTAATCCCATATACTATATCTTAGTGTCACATGCATGGCCTATTTCTAACCCCACAATATATTTTTGATCTCATAATCTCATATATGAAATATTAGAAGTAGGACTTACTCGGAAGATAGTGAGCTAGAGATTAGCATGCTTGATTCTTGAGGATTTGTGCAGGATTGATGATTAGGAGGCTAGGTTCACTCTTTATCTCTCTAAAGTGCTCTCACCTCTCTCTGGATTTAGTGTAAAATAGTCCCAAATGAAGCCCCAAAGCTTATTTATCAAAGTGGTTTCGGATATGAAAATTTCCAAAAATGACCCCCGTAGTCAATTATGTGGTGCTATTATGCTATAGCATAATTGAAATGTGGGCAGCATTCTTGCAGCATAATCATTACGCTCTAGCATAATCGACAGCATAATCAACTATGCTATAGCATAATTAACATGCGACAACATAATGTTTTGCCCAACTCTTCTTCATTATGCGACGCATATGCGGTCCGCATCGTTTTGCGATCGCAAAATGGTCGCAAATCCACCATTTGGTAATTTTTTCATAACTTTGTGTAGGAATGTCCAAATGACAAACGGTTTGAAGCGTTAAAAACTAGACTCGTTTAAAGTGCAAACTTGTGCGAACTCATTTGGAATTTTAGCCTACTATGAAATTTTTCAATTTGACTTAGACTTAGGCCTCTCCTTTGACCCCACATTACTTATTATATGACTTATACACTTACTTACCATATCCAATTCATTTACATCACATCTATAGCACATAAAATATTATAATTAGCCTACCTGGCATCCCGAAATCCTAAATTGCTTAGCAAAAATTTTCCGGGGCCTTACATTCTCCCTCGCTTAGGATCATTTGTCCTCGAATGAGAGGTAGAGTCCGCCCCAAACACCTTAACATAACATATCCCTTTCCTAACCTACCTCAAGTCCCTAAATTTTGACTAACTCCCAAATGTTTCAGAAAGTTTGGCAGCATCTCGTTTGTATCTAGGCCTATCCACCTGCCAGAGAACCACCAAAACCATCCTAACAACTTACCCACAACTCAAAAAAACACCATAATGTATATATCTATAATGATACCTGAACATGGACTGCACATTTTAAATCATAACACATATAAGGTACCTTTCATATCAAAACCAATTGTTATACAATCAAGCGCAAACAATTTCTTTCCACGACACCTTCGGTATTCAAGGTGGCCTCCTCGACTTACAGGCTTTGCCATAACACATTCACGGAACAATCCCAACTCTCAAACTTATCTAACAAGGATGAAAACTAGATACCTCGCATAGGCTAACTATCTATTAACTTCACCTTCAATAATTTCCACCGGGATGATACACAAAGGATCTCCAACTACCTTCTTACACATAGACATATGAAAACACAAAATACGTGGGGATAACTATAGGGAAACATCATACTCCTAGTGCGGCCTAATGTGAAATGCACTTATGTACCCTTCATTATCATTTCACATAACCTCTTTAGGGGAAAATATTGAGAATAACCTGTTCACCCTCCTAAATTTTAAATCTCTGCGCGAACACCCACACTAAACCTTTGATGACCTCCAACGATTACTCTTAGATGCGCTATCATAATTTGACCATAAAATTACCTATCGAATATATGTGATCACGCTGTGATGCTCCCCATTTGACATATTTAGACATTTAATACCTAATAGATTCAATTCAATAAGGAATAACGGAGTTCAAGATTGGGCTGGAATTACTTAGGAATCCATTAAGGTGCTGAGCAGAGTATTTCATGAGGTTATATGCTAAGAGACACAATGATTACTACTAACAATGCTGACATCGTTAACCATTGTGATGACATAAATTATCAGACAAATGAAGCACAGAGGTAACTAAAGATACGACAACTTGTCTCTTCAGTCAGTATGCTTATGGTATGTGCAGAAACTTGGAAGCATCTAATCTCAACCTTTTACGTGTGGAACCATATAGCTAGGACATCTTAATATGGGGATAAAATCATGTATTGGTTAGAGGGGTTCTAATGGTTAACATGATGCTCCGGGGAGAAAGAAAAATAAAACTCCTATCCACCCAGGGAGGTGGAATTCTAAGGATAGCAAGACTCCTCGCACATGACAATGACATGGTCAATGATTCTAGAAGTCGAGTATGCAAAGGAAACAGAATCCAATGGGACAATATAGAATAATCATGGAAGGTTTGCAGATGTTCTTAGTGAGTTCTCAACAGACCTTAACTCGAGGTGTACCGAGATGCTAATGAAAGAAAGAAAAACATAAAAAGTAGGCATTGTTCTATGATATCCCCCAAAGGTGCAATTAGTCTTGACGAAGATCCTATTAAGGGTTCTTATGAAAAAGGAAGTGTCATAGTGACACCTAGGAGAACACGTTCTCTCATAGTTATCGAACAAGTGTTGGGAAACTAGCCAAATGAATTCACTAACCACGGAACACAATTAACACATGTTGTGGAGGTGTAAAGAGAAAATAAGTATTTGTTATGAGTTTGTCATGCTTCTGCTATATTAACTCCTAATTGCAATACAAGACCACGTCACGGGAAACCATAATACTAGGAACAAAGTGAGCTACTTATTGCGGGATGTCCCAAGCAGACACGGTAGTTATACTAAGATGGCGACACAAGATATTTCTATGACGGGGATATGAGGATCTCAATGTTCAGAGAGACCTTATGCACAGGGTGACCATTTCGATTGACATGCACTCATATGATAGGTGTTAAGGCATGCTCTTATGTTACTAGACGGTGAGAAGGTTCCCTGATGATATTTGCAAGAGTAAAGTGATTGTTCAAACCATAGAAGCCATATATACCAGTGAGAAAAGAGTGACTTGAGAAGGATCGCAACACTGGGATGCTTTTCATTGAACTTGACACCATATAGGTAAACACTGGGACGGTGCATGAATAGGCACAAGTGAGCATATGTTGTCCATCTAAATAGGAAGATTCTGTAAGAAATTCATCGGATATAGTCCCTTGTTGAGAATTTAAGAAAGCAAGTGGGAAGTATTAATCCTAGAGTTATAACTCAATTCAAGGACATAATTATAAGCTTAGTTCCACAAGAGGATACAAATAAGAGAAAATTGTGATAGAGTGGATCCACGAATAATATTTCTCGTTCAAGGAGTAGGTGCATGCAAGGTTTTGTGACTCAACATCTTATTAAGACCATGTCTATGAGAACTCTTCAATATGGAGGTACATATACAATAAGAGTACATTGGTTGTACTAAAGAGTGACTCACTTGGTAACTTTAGGTTGATAGGTCAATAGCTTAATCGATGCCCCTCCACTCCACATCCCTACCGTGTGTTGGTAACATACTTATATATTACATGATCTGGTGGTGCAGTGACATTAATAGGAACAAGGGTACTCCCCTTAGCAACAAGTTCTACCTTTCCCTTCATGGCTCGATACATTCTCTTAACAAACTTTTGGGCAATCTACCTCAGATTTAATGGTGGGTCATTCCCTCTTTACTCTTTCAAAGTCATGAATTACTCATCTTGAGATTAAGACATAGCGAGGAAATTATCTCCCTATCTTGAGTGCTACCGCATGATCTGGAGTATCAAAGAAGGGTGAAATTCCTAAATGTCCAAGTAGCCTCCTAATTATAGATGTGGTCGACAACACACCGATAAGAAGGACTCTACTAGACACGGCTCCGAGACATCCTAGGACACCTTAAAAATCTTATGCTCTGATACCAAGTTTGTCACGCCCCAAACCAAGGAGCGCGACTGACGCTCAACCGAGTATACCCGACTGAGCAAGCATGTTAGGTTGCATTCTACCCAAACCATTTTATGAATAAACATGAGATAAATTATATCAATCATACTTTATAAATATTTCATTAACTTTGATTCTTGTTTCCATTAGCAGTTTCAACCATAATATCCAAAATATTACAATATTTATAGATATAATGAAAAACATATTTTCCAAATATCAATAATTCTAGTTTAATTCCAATACCCGACACTACCCACAACCTGTCTACGGAGCCTCTAAATACAACTGAAGAGTAATATGGAAGTGCCGTCAACAAGGCCCCGACTATACCTTAAATGAATAATACACAATAACCAAATGACACGGGACCCCTAAATGAAGTGGAAATCACCAAGTTAGCTGGGAAGAACATACCGCTATCTTTGATTGCTGCCGCTTACTGTGAAAACACCTGCATCCATTAAAGATGCAGCGTCCGCGGCAAAAGGGACGTTAGTACTGTCGAATAGTACTAGTATGTAAGCTAAGAATCATCCCTTCACAATAGAATAACCATGCAAGAAGAAGGAAGCCATATAAACAATCAAGTCATAATAATTAACATCCAAATACCCAAGTGAAACCTAACGATATTCAACTTACGGAAGTAACACACATCTCCCTGGAAAGATCAATAATGCAATAAGAAGAATTCCAGAATTCAATGAGAAACATAAACACCATCACAACATTAATTAAGAAATCACACAAGCTTTAAAGATAATCATTTAAACAGGTAGGAAGGAAGTCATGGAAATCACATAGTATTTCACAAGAAGAGAGAATCACAAGTAGGGGTCACATAGTTTCTTATTCCGTCTTTCCACCCTTTTGGTTAACAGTCTCCTATTTCCATGTGCCACGATATATAATTCCACCGTGTCATTTTACACGGAGTCCAGTCTCGGCCCGACTGGCTAAGCCATCCCAAGTAAGACATCACCAACATCATAATTTGTATTCATATTTCTGAGTAAATGCCACCATGTGTATAGCATGGAGTCCGATCTCGGCCCGATCGGCTAAACCATCTCACTTGGAATAGTGAGACATAACAAACATCTTGATTTAAATTCATATTCTTGATGTAAATGCCACCATGAGTACAACATGGAGTCCAATCTCGGCCTGATCGGCTAAGCCAACTCACTTTAAACAGTGAGACATAACCAACATCATAATTTCGATGAAAATACCACCGTGTGTACTTCATGGAGTCCGATATTGGACCGATCGGCTAAGCCATCTCACTTTGGTACATAACCATATCAATTTAATTATTCGGTTCACATTCCTTTCCCATCACTTATCATAGAGTCCTTGGAATTTGTACATACTTAACAATTTGAGTCAGATTCCCCTCTTTAACTGCTTAATAGAATCATCCTTCGTATTAATGAGAACCAACATGTAACGAATTTGTACACATAATAAAAGGAGGATGAAGAATCATAATTCACAATTTCAGGTAGCATGGTTGTACGAGCCGACCGGTTGTTTTGAGATCCAACACGTCGTTCAGCAGATGGGGGTCATGAAAAACTTCATTTCGGGTATTGTGACTTGTGTGTATGGTCAGAGTTGAAATTTAGGAGGTTTGGAGTTAAATTTAAAGGAAAATTCTCATTTCGGAAGCTTTAAGTTGGAGAAATTGATTAAGACTGGAATTTTAAGTAAACGACCTCGGAATCAGGAATCTGAAGGTTCTAGCAGGTTCGTATGATGGGCGTATGTCCGGATCGGGTTTTGGATAACCCGGGAGCGTTTCAGCATATATTTTAGAGATCAGCATTTTTGAAGGAATTTCCTAAATTTTGCTCAAAATGCATTTCAATTATTTTGATGTCTGTTTGGGATTCTGAGTCTGGGAATATCTCCGTATGGTGATTCTGTAATTGGGAGCGCGATCAGAAGTGAATTCGGGTATCCGGAAGTCAATTCGAGGTTATTTGTCTAAAGTTAGAATTTGAAGGTTTTGGAAGAATTCGATCGGAAGTGGGGATTTTGATATCGGGGTCGGAATGAGATTTCAGAAGTTGGAGCAAGTCCGTAATGTCAAATATGACTTATGTGCAAAATTTGAGGTCAATCGGACGTGGTTTGATAGGTTTCGGCATCAGATGTGAAAGTTGGAAATTTCAAAGTTCATAAAGTCGAGTTTTATGCGATTCGTGATTTCGGCGTTGTTTAGGGTGATTTGAAGCCACAAGCAAGTTCGTGGGATGTTATGGGACTGATTCGTGTATTTGGATGGGGTCCCGGGTGTGTTTCAAGGTGGTTTCAGACCTCTTTTCTCTATTTTGCTGTTGCTGGTTTTCTGGTGCTGCTGGAGTTCTATGCGATCGCAGCCTTTGATGTGCGATTGCGGAGAAGAAAAATGAGGGGTCTGAGTCTTGGCTTATGCGATCGCGTCCCCGTGGGTGCGATCGCAAAGAAGAAATTGGAGGGTTGCTAGATTGGCTTACGCGATCGCAGGAAGTGCAATGCGATCGCGGAGAAGCCTGGGGCTGGGCTATGCGATCGTGAGGCTTAAGATGCGATCGCGGAGAAGGATTTTGGGGCAAATGTTCATTGGCTTCCGCTATCGCGAAGGTAATTACACGATCGCAGAGAGGAAAGGTCTGGGAAGTGTTGTTTAAAACGGGATTTTTGGCATTTCCTTCATTCATTTCATATGCTATGGACGAATGTGGATAGCATTTCAAGGGGGATTTCATCAAGAATCAAAGGTAAGTTGTTTCTACTCATTTCCAAGTTAAATACCAGATTTATTACATAGATTTGATATGAGAAATTGGGAAAAATGATGAGAAATTGCAAGGAAATCAAGAATTGATAAAATTTGATTTTAGCAACGAATTGAGCATGAACATTGGAGTAAATTGTGTGATTGAACTAGTAAAGTCTCGGGTAGAGATTATTGTCGAGAAATTTCAGAATCCGGGCACGTGGGCCTAAGGGTATTTTGGTCAATTCACTGAGCGGAGTTGGGAAGTTATATAATCTGAATTTTTAGCAAATATTAGAGTATATCTTCATTGGTTTGTCGTTGTTTGGTTAGTTTGGGCGCGTTGTGCATCCATTGGAGTCGTCGGAAGGTCTTGGAAGCCGGTTTTGGAGCTACGGAGCGAGGTGAGTCTCATTTCCAACCTTGTAAGGGGGAAAATATCCCCATAGGTTCTTGATTGCTGTGTGTACATGTTGTGGGGGCCACGTACGTACCAAGTGACGAGAGTCCTTACGTGGTGACTGTATTGCTATGTCGGGTAGCCTTAGGATCCACAAGCATGCCTCTATGTGCCGTATCTGTACCTTCGTATGTGTTATGAGTTACGAGTTTTAATTACTGTTGAGAAGATAAGGAAAAGTGAGGTATTATGATTTAAATCCTAGTTGATTATCCGTGGTATTGGCGCAGTCCTGTCGAGTTCACTGTTGAGTTGGTACACATTTGTCCTTATATATACGCACTTGTTATCGAGTCAGCACACGAGTCGCAGGTATGATGCACGATCGTGGGTCAGCTTATTATTATCGAGTCAGCACACGAGTCGCAGGTATGATTAGCGATCGTGGGTCAGCTTATTATTATCGAGTCAGCACACGAGTCGCTATATGATGCGCGATTGTGGGTCAGCTTATATTTATCGAGTCAGCACACGAGTCGCAGGTATGATGCGCGATCGTGGGTCAGCTTATATTTATCGAGTCAGCACACGAGTCGCAGGGATGATGCGCGATCGTGGGTCTGCTTATATTTATCGAGTCAGTACGCGAGTCGCAGGTATGATTCGCGATCGTGGGTTAGCTTATGACCTCAGTCCTTATGACCACCCTTATGACTCCAGCCGGTTGTCTTGTCCTGGTATGTGTATGATCACTTGAGTTCTTAGTCACTTATAACTGGATTGTCAGGTATTGGTTAAGAGGAGATTTTTGTACTTTGCTGTTAATTTTCCAGTTATTATCTGGATTACGTTATTTGCTATGTACTTGTTGTTTACTATCTCACATGCCTATTGCTTTAGCCATATCTCGTCATATATTATATTGCTGGACCTTAGTGAGTATCTAGTCGGCCTCTCGTCACTACTCCTTCGAGTTTAGACGGGATACTCACTGGTTACATATATGTATATGTACTCATACTTCACTTTTTGTGCATTTTGTTGCACAAGTACCTTTATAGTATAGTGATCGATTTGGGGACTTATACGGGCTGCATTCATCCAGAGGCTTTCCACAGCTGCCGGAGTCTCCCTTCTGTGTACTTACATTTTATATTTATTGCCTTCGTCCAAATTGTTTTTCGGACAAGCGTTGTATAATTGTATAAATTCTTAGAAATTGCTCATGGACTTGTGTCACCGGGTTCTGGGGATGTCTTGGTATTTCCTTTTTTTATATTAAGTTTGTTTCTTGCCGTATTTAAATTTCGAAATTTATTTATTTAATAATGAAAATGCAAGAAGAAGCTTCGATTCTAAAATGTTAAACAGGAAAGTGTTCCAACTAATTAAGGGGTCGGCTTGCCTGACAGTTGTGTCCGGCGCCATCACAACCCATAGGTTTTGGGTCGTGACAACGTGGTATGAGAGCTCTAGGTTCCCCTAGGTTTCAGGAGTCATGAGCAAGTCTAGTAGAGTCTTGCGAATCGGTACGGAGACATCTGTATTTCTCTTCGAGAGGCTACAGGGCTGTTAGGAGTATTTCCCTTCTTGATTACTCATCGTGCGATTTGATTCCCTTAAGGCTTATGCTTATGTTTCCTTCCTACTCAATCTTACGCATCGCGAAGCGCTTGTTTGAATCAGGAATTTGAGGAGTTGTGATGATGTTAAAGATATGGTGCGTGAAGTCTTCAGTGCGTAGTCGTTTAGGGTTGTTGTTGTTGCCCTGCAAGAAGAATGTTATGTTGCTTCAGCTCATTGGTTGTGTTTCTGAGAACTTTGAGGCTGTGCTCAGATTGTTATGGTGTTTTTGATTGGTTATCGAGCGGTGTTGGTATGTTGATAGAATGATTGCCCGTATGTTGGTGTGATGAATGGCCTGAAGGGAGGTTTTCTCGGGGGCCGATTTTGAGATTTAAGTATTTTAGTTCCGGTGAAGGAAAGGAATCTGGACTATGAAAGGTCTGATTGGGATTGATATAGAAGCAAGGCATTGTGGTTTCGAGTGTGGTGGAATACTCACCCGTGATGTAATATTGTCGTCATTGATCGAATGAGATGCGTTAAGTTCGTCGGTATTATGGTTCTTCAGTTGCATTGGGTTAAAGTGTTGTGAAGCAGTATTGAAGGAACGGATGTCCGAGATCGTGGTGTGTGGTGGTTCGGAATATAATAACTACTTCTAGTGAAGACAGCTCGAGGAAGATGATCTTTGAAGAGTCTGAAGTTGTGGTGATCTGCGGGTTTAAGAGCTACGGGAAATGATATTACGTTGAGGTCGCAGCGAGAAGCATGTGAGGAACGTAGTCACGAGAGACGTGTCAGATGGCAGCTAAATTTCTGAAAGGCCAGGTGGAAGGAACAGAAGTCGGTAGTTGCTTAAAGGAAGGAGTTTAACAAATGAAAGAGTGTCAGCGTAGCATGAGGTCAGTGGTAGGACGGCTGCCTATCTTAAGGGAAAGTTGGAGTGATTTTGAGAGTCGTAGTGGATCGGAAGATGTGGTGGAGCAGTTAGAAGATGTCCAGGAGGAGCGGGTAGGCAAGGTTGGTGAATGAGAACGGGCTTAGGGTGGGGTATTGATGTCGTAGAGGATGTGTAACGCAGTATTGTTGGACGGTGTCAGTTGGTGATTTCTGCAGGTGGGTTATTTCTAGGTATAGGTTAGCAGGTATTCCTAAGAATAGGTTAGTGGGTATTCCTAGAAATAGGTTAGCAGTTATTTCTAGGTATTGGTTAGCGGGTATTTCTGGGTACAAGTTAGCGGGTATTTCTGGGTATAGGATAGCAGTGGTATGGTTAGTTAGTTCTCTGTAAGGAATCATGGCGGTGATTCGTTAGGAGGCAGAATGTGTGAATGATGCTAGGGATTTTTTTTGGGTATTTGGGGAATGCCAATAGGAAATTCGGAAGGGCTGACGGATTGGTTGAGCAAGATCATGCTAGCAAGGGAGGAAGGATTCCATCATGGGTCTAGAGTGAGGTAAGGAGTAGCTTCGGGCTAAGTGGGGGAGTCCCACCTCCTGCAGTTGGGTTGTAGGATCGTGTTCTCATAGGGTTGCGAATTCGTCGGCACATCGACAAGTTGTAAGGGCAGTGACTCAGTCACATATTCCATTAAAAGGATGTTCAGGTGCTACAAGAGCCTTGGAGTTTATTGTATTCGGGGCAAGTCAGAGTGGGTGATTCTCAGCAGTGGTCCTAGTAAATTCGGAAGTTAAGGGGTGCGGTGTTTAAGGGTTTCAAGCAGTAGTATGATTAAGAATCGAGCTTTTGCAGCGTAATTCCTGAGAGAAGGGATAGCTAATTGAAGTGTTCTATGTTAGTTTCAGCATGCAAGATGATATGAAAGGGGTGAGAGAATAGGCCCCGGATCATAGAGATGGTCATTGGAGGGGTATGAGACGAGCTGCGGGGTTTAGGCAGCACGGTCTGGTGAATCAGGGTCACTCGGGAAGAGTGAGGGTTGAGTTGCTATGAGGTAAAGGAAGCTACTGTTATTTATGCGGCAATTGTGGATGATTAAAAGAAAGATGGATTTGTAGCCATGGTTGAAATGGCACCTGTTCGGCAGTGATCAGGTCCCTTCGGTGTGATTGAGTATGTGTATGGTATGTGCAGACGTGTGTGGGGCTTATCGGCCGTCGCAATAGATTTCAGTTGAAAGCATTCAAGTGATATGGCATGTCAGGTATAGGCGGATCCCGGAAGGTTTATGGTGGTTCAGACCACTACATAAGGAAATTGCATGTTTTGTGATTGTGAGAATTCGCTCGTATGTTGCTGTGATCCTCGTGAATTGAGGTAAGTAAAGGCTTTCTATATGATAAAGTGTTCACTCTATCAGTGATTCAGGAATTTTGATGAGATTTCTATGATATTTCGTATCGGCATGTTGGGAGCAGTAGTCAGTGTATAACTGGAAGTAAGAATTGGGATTGCGGTGCGCAGTTAGCGAGGATGTCATGAACTCGGGGGGGGGAGCAAAGGATTTGAATGTTTAGAATAAGCTGGTGTTATCTTCAGTGTCACCTGAGATCGATGTTCGGTGAAAGAGGCTTGTGTCTTGGTCAAGGGTTCTTGACGTGTTTGCAGCATTTGTGCGGCTATGAGTAGGGATTTACAGACTTGTTACCTTGCGTGGAAAGTCGCGGGAGCTTGACCGCATGAAAATTTCATTAGTGTGACTTGCAGTCACATGAGGGATTGAAAGGATTAGACCAAGTATAAGGAATGTAATATTGCTTAATTGAGAATTTATGCCTGGAAGGCGTTCGGTCCAGTTGATTGTGGATTGTGGGGTGTTTTTCCCGGCTATGATGATCGTTCTTGTGTATTATGAGAGGAATCAGGGTATTATGGACCCAGGTGAAGCTATCAACCTAGTTCAGTGTGAGCAGAATCAGCTCGAAGTGTATACGTGGAGTTAAATGAGATTTTGGGCTTCATACGAGTCAGGTGTGTTCATTTTAGTATAGCGCTCCGCCGAGGAGAGGTGTTGGAATATCAGATGTTGATTCATCTTCGTTGATTCATATATATTGTGATAGTGTCGTGTGAGTGGTGAAACGGCTTGGTAATTTCTTATGTGTTGAGATTCCGCGTAGTGATGTGGTTATGTGAGCAGAGCGGCTCTTGAGATTCAGGTTATATATCGCACCTCAGTTGTGCTTGAGTTGGTAGTATATGGCCCCACCAGTCTCCCCAGGAGGGTATTATGCACTTAGCGTGCTTGTCACCGGTATTCAGTGATTTGTAATAATGAGCAATTCAGCTCTGTGTTCATCTCTTTATGTAAATTTTATGATGGTCTCGGGTGGCACGCCGCCACGGGTATGTTATTTGGATCGGGTTGCTCGCCGCAATAGTGTGATGTTGAGTAGGGCTCCTATAATCTTTTCCTTGTGTTTTACTTCCTGTATTGTGGGGAAGGTTTATATTAGTTGCATGAGCTGATTAGTCCTTTCCTGAGTCATTTCTTATGTATCATGGTTCGAGTTGTGGCCTATTGGCGCATTATGGCATCGTGAGGTATCATGTCTGGGAAGGTTTGCTGTCTGAATAGTTCATACCGGGTGAGACGAGGTTATTGGATCAGGGGTCAAGTGCGATGTGATTATGTGAAGTAAACTTCAGGGCAACCACCATTATTCGGTTTGCAATGTGATGATGATCTACGACAAGGGAGAGGATTTAAATGTTTTGTTAACTCTGCAGTCAGCTAGGAATGTCTACGCTTTCTCCGTTGCAATGATATTGTCAGCATTATAGCAGGGTGTGTGTATATATATCTTATAAGTGCATTGAGAGCATCGAATTCGAAGAGTTCTGGCTATTGAGGTTCCGGGAGCGTCATTGTGGTTAGACGCTGGGCTACGCAATATATGGTGCCAATTCAGCAAAGGTGTGCAGTCGCATTCGTGTGTCTTGTATGGTAGTTAATACGGTGTTCATGTATTAGAAATAGGCATGGCAAAGAATTTCAAGTGTTGGAACTGGGGTCTGAGTTTATTATATGGACAAAATTGAATACCTTCAGATTTTATCAAGCTAATGTGCTCAACTGGGTTGTGGTAGCACGGGCAGGTGCACGAGATGTTAAACAGTGATTTCAGATAATTCTAGGACAACTCTTTGGCATGTTCGAGGACGAACGTCTATTTAAGTAGGGGAGAATGTAACGACCCGACCGGTCATTTTGAGATCCAGCGCGTCGTTCAACAGTTGGGGGTCATGAACAGCTTCATTTCGGGTATTGTGACTTGTGTGTATGGTCAGAGTTGAAATTTAGGAGGTTCGGAGTTAAATTTAAAGGAAAAATCTCATTTCGGAAGCTTTAAGTTGGAGAAATTTATTAAGACTAGAACTTTGAGTAAACGACCTCGGAATCAAGATCTGAAGGTTCCAGCATGTTCATATGATGATTTCGGACTTGGGAGTATATCCGGATCGGGTTTTGGATAACCCGGGAGCGTTTTGGCGTATATTGTAGAGATCAACATTTTTGAAGGAATTTCCTAAATTTGGCTTAAAACGCATTTCAATGAATTTGATGTCCGTTTGGGATTCTGAGTCTGGGAATAGCTCTGTATGGTGATTCTGGAGTTGAGAGCGCGATCAGAAGTGAATTCGGGTATCCGGAAGTCAATTCGAGGTTATTTGGCTAAAGTTAGAATTTGAAGGTTTTGGAAGAATTCGACCGGAAGTGGAGATTTTGATATCGGGGTCGGAATGAGATTCCGGAAGTTGGAGTAGGTCTGTAATGTCGAATATGACGTGTGTGCAAAATTTGAGGTCAATCAGACGCGGTTTGATAGGTTTCGGCATCAGATGTGAAAGTTAGAAATTTCAAAGTTCATAAAGTCGAGTTTTTATATAATTCGTGATTCCGGCGTTATTTAGGGCGATTTCAAGCCTCAATCAAGTTTGTGGGATGTTATGGGGCTGAGTCGTGTGTTTGGATGGGGTCCCAGGGGCCCCGGGTGTGTTTCGGGGTGGTTTCGGACCACTTTTCTCTATTTTGTTGTTGCTGGTTTTCTGGTGCTGCTGGTGTTCTATGCGATGCAGCCTTTGTTGTGCGATTGCGGAGAAGAAAAATGAGGTGTCTGAGTCTTGGCTTATGCGATCGCGGCCCCGTGGTTGCGATCGCGAAGAAGAAATTGAAGGGCTCCTGGATTGGCTTACGCGATCGCAGGAAGTGCAATGCGATCGCGGAGAAGGATGGGGCTTGGCTATGCGATCGCGAAGGTAATTCCGCGATCGCGGAGAGGAAAGGTCTGGGCAGTGTTGTTTAAAACGGGATTTTTGGCATTTCCTTCATTCATTTCATATGCTATGGAGGAATGTGGATAGCATTTCAAGGGGGATTTCATCCAGCATCAAAGGTAAGTTGTTTCTACTCATTTCCAAGTTAAATACAAGATTTATTACATAGATTTGATATCAGAAATTAGAAAAAATGTGGGGAAATTGCAAGAAAATCTAGAATTGATAAAATTTGATTTTAGCCACGAATTGAGCATGAACATTGGAGTAAATTGTGTGATTGAACTAGTAAAGTCTCGGGTAGAGATTATCGTCGAGAAATTTCGGAATCCGGGCACGTGGGCCCGAGGGTATTTTTGTCAATTCACTAAGCGGAGTTGGGAAGTTATATAATCTGAATTTTTAGCAAATATTAGAGTATATCTTCATTGGTTTGTCGTTGTTTGGTTAGTTTGGGGGCGTTGTGCATCCATTGGAGTCGTCGAAAGGGCTTGGAAGCCGGTTATGGAGCATCAGAGCGAGGTGAGTCTCCTTTCCAACCTTTTAAGGGGGAAAATGTCCCCATAGGTTCTTGATTGTTGTGTGTACATGTTTTGGGGGCCACGTACGTACCAAGTGACGAGATTACGTACATGGTGACGGTATTGCTATGTCGGGTAGCCATAGAATCAACAAGCATGCCTCTAGGTGCCCTATCTGTACCTTAGTATGAGTTATGAGTTACGAGTTTTAATTACTGTTGAGATGATAAGGAAAAGTGAGGTATTATGATTTAAATCCTAGTTGATTATCTGTGGTATTAGCACAGTCCTGTCGAGTTCACTGTTGAGTTGGTACATATTTGTCCTTATATATACGCACTTGTTATCGAGTCAGCACACGAGCTGCAGGTATGATGCGCGATCGTGGGTCATCTTATTATTATCGAGTCAGCACACGAGTCGCAGGTATGATGCGCGATCGTGGGTCAGCTTATTATTATCGAGTCAGCACACGAGTCGCAAGTATGATGCGCGATCGTGGATCAGCTTATATTTATCGAGTCAGCACACGAGTCGCAGGGATGATGCGCGATCGTGGGTCAGCTTACATTAATCGAGTCAGCACGCAAGTCGCAAGTATGATTCGCGATCGTGGGTTAGCTTATGACCTCAATCCTTATGACCACCCTTATGACTCCGGTCGGTTGTCTTGTCCTGGTACGTGTATGATCACTTGAGCTCTGAGTCACTTATAACTGGATTGTCAAGTATTGGTTAAGAGGAGATTTTGGTACTTTGCTGTTTATTTTTCAGTTATTATCTGGATTACGTTATTTTCTATGTACTTGTTGTTTACTTCTCACATGCCTATTGCTTTAGCCATATCTCGTCATATATTATATTGCTGGACCTTAGTGAGTATCTAGTCGACCTCTCGTCACTACTCCTTCGAGTTTAGACGGGATACTCACTGGGAACATATATGTATATGTACTCATACTACACTTTCTGTGCATTTTGTTGCACAAGTACCTTTATAGTACAATAATCGATTTGGGGACTTATACGGGCTGCATTCATCTAGAGGCTTTCCACAGCTGCCGGAGTCTCCCTTCTGTGTACTTACATTTATATTTATTGCCTTTGTCCAAATTGTTTTTCGGACAAGCGTTGTATAATTGTATAAATTCTTAGAAATTGCTCATGGACTTGTGTCACCGGGTTCTAGGGATGTCTTTGTATTTCCTTTTTTTTTTTGTATTAAGTTGGTTTCTTGCCGTATTTAAATTTCAAAATTTATTTATTTAATAATAAAAATGCAAGAAGAGGCTTCGATTCTAAAATGTTAAACAGGAAAGTGTTCCAACTGATTAAGGGTTTGGCTTGCCTGACAGTGGTGTCCGGCGCCATCACAACACATAGATTTTGGGTCGTGACAATGGTGACATGGTAACACATAGAACAATTTGGGAACATAAACCCTTTAACATAGCACATTAAGGAATAGATTCCATATGATCAAGTAAGGGGCTCATACCAATTATTCAAACACCAATGATTTGATTCTAAGATGAATGAAGTCATCCATACATACCTCAAAGAGCCTTTAGGCAAATTCCACATTCTAGAGGTTATCTTACACAGTTTAGTCCAGGATCGTCACGTAGTCCATTTCGTATATGTATATTCTCTTTAGGAACAATTTTATGTATATATATATATATATAACCTACACTCCATTTCCCCATAGTTCATTTAATTCCTTTCCAAATACCTTTAAAGATTATCAACAACGAAACATACTCAATCAAGTCATTAAGCACACATAGGAGCAATTAGGAGTAATAAGCATATCGAGTTTCCTTTTTCTTCCTCATCCAATTGGTGTATTAGTTTTAATTTAGAATACGACTCAAGGAAATACCATTTTAATAAGCAAACCATACTTTAAACCTCTATCTTTCGGTAATAAGCTCATTCAGAATAATCAAGTTTATAAGTTCATACAGGATGACCCGGAATGTAGGATTTAGATCTTTTGAGTCAATTGTACTTAAACTTACGGACAACATTATGGAACTCCATTTTGAGAGATAAAGTTTAGCCAACATACCTGATTGAGCTTTCCTTAAGTTTCTACAATATACCAACATCTCTAGCAATAATAATCTATAAGGAGATAGCAAAAATCAATTAATAATTTAGAAAGACTTCCCATGGTGTAACTCTCTTAGGAATTTCATCAAACACCTAATCATGTGAAATAGACTACAACGTCCTACAATGGAAATTCCTTCTTCCCTCAACCAATTTCATCAAGAATTACCCAAAATAGTTCATTAATCCCATATACTATATCTTAGTGTCACATGCATGGCATATTTCTAACCCCACAATACATTTTTGATCTCATAATCTCATATATGAAATATTAGAAGTAGGACTTACTCGGAAGATAGTGAGCTAGAGATTAGCATGCTTGATTCTTGAGGATTTGTGCAAGATTGATGATTAGGAGGCTAGGTTCCCTCTTTATCTCTCTAAAGTGCTCTCACCTCTCTCTAGATTTAGTGTAAAATAGTCCCAAATGAATCCCCAAAGCTTATTTATCAAAGTGGTTTCGGATATGAAAATTTCAAAAAATGACCCCCGTAGTCAATTATGTGGTGCAATTATGCTATAGCATAATTGAAATGTGGGCAGCATTATTGCAGCATAATCATTATGCTCTAGCATAATCAATAGCATAATCAACTATGCTATAGCATAATCAACATGCGACAACATAATGTTTTTCCCAACTCATCTTCATTATGCGACGCATATGCGGTCCGCATAGTCATTTTGCGATCGCAAAATGTTTGCAAATCCAGCCTTTGGTAATTTGATCATAACTTTGTGTAGGAATGTCCAAATGACGAATGGTTTGAAGTGTTAGAAACAATACTTGTAGACCTTTCATTTTATTTGTTTTTCATCACATACAACTTTATATATATTTAGATATGCTTGTTCAAATTGAAAACTTGTGTGAACACATTTTGAATTTTAGCCTATTATGAAATTATTCAATTTGCCTTAGACTTAGGCCTCTACTTTGACCCCACATTTATTATTATATAACTTATACACTTACTTACCATATCCAATTCATTTACATCACAACTATAGCACATACAATACTATAATTAGCCTACCTGGCATCCCGAAATTCCTAAATTGCTTAGCAAACATTTTCCGGGGCCTTACATTAGTCATCTTTTCCATGTTCTTGGTTGTTCAAGTCTGGTATATTGCGAAACACCAAAACTACATAAGAAACAACTGATATGCTTTAAAAGATGAGCGAAAGTCTATATAATTAGTATCAAAAGTGCCAAAATTCTACGGAACATCAACACCCCCAACTTAGTCTCTTGCTTGTCCTTAAGCAACTAAAACAAAGTCATCCTATCATATACTAATCTATTTCTGACAGATCACAAAACAAAAGTGACTGTAGATGTTCCTTGTTGTCGACTAACAAGCATGTAACTTCTTTTATTCACCCTTCATGGAAGACCATAATCATTCAGCAATTCGAATAATCAACTTGTAAACGTCAAGCCTCAAGCAAAATGACATAGTGCTACCCACACCTAAGTGTGCACTTGTATCCCATTTCAAGAACCTAACTTTTGCTAAATCTTGCAATTCATGCATGCTCACGACAAAGAAAATCCCCAACTCAACAAATATGTATAGGGGATACAATCAAACACTCTTGCACTCAAAAAGAAGGCTAAATGCTACAAGTATCAGTCCATATGCTTGCCTTTATTTTAACTTATTACTATCATAGGAATAATTGATTGTAGATCATAAAGAACTTTACACGGGTTGTAGTGTAGGCTTCGGGACGGGTTGGACGAATATTTTGGAATGTAGTGGTTGTACCCTCCTTGAACTCTACATACACTTTGCTTCTTTACCACATAACACTAATTTACCTCGAGTTACCAACATAGAACCACATCAAAGTATTTCTTCAGTGTTCACAAGATATCACACCATTTCTCTCTCTTTTTATTTTATTTTATTATTATATTCATATGTTTTTCTTTTGTTTTTCCTTTCGAGCTGGAGTATCTTCATATACACAACTTTGAGAGTTTATTTTTTCTTCCACACACAATGGGCAACCTTACCAATTTTCACTTAACGCCGGCATCCCCAACATAGGCTTTTAGCCTCATTCTTAATCGTTCAAGGAAGGATGAGTTCAAAAGAGGGAAATATTTCACATAGGGGTAAATGTTTGTAATATGGTAGCCAAATAAAATGTTGAAGGCTCAACGAGGGTAACAAGGGTAATCAATGTACCAGGGAGGTCAATTTGGTCAAAAGTTAGCTAGCAATCACAAAGAGAGACTAAGATCATGACAACACCCAATCATTAACCTGAGAAATTCATTAAGAAACAAATCGGGCAAGTTCTAGACATCACAAGTTAAGCATATGCATTATTTATACAAATCCTCACTCACTCACAATTCATGAACTGTTTGACACAGCATAATTTTAGCCCTCAAGTGAAAGGCAAATCAAAGATTCATCACATGATAATTGAGATTTTGTGTAAGCACAAAGTCAAAGAGCGAGCCTCGAATTCACAATAATGACTAACCATTTGTTTACAAAATTAGAAGGGTGCAATTTATTCAACAAAAACTTATCACATGCTTGATGCTAGAACAAAAACACCCAAAAAGTCAATACATTTTGTGCTACTACCATGGTTCTACTATTACACCCTTGGAAAAGAACCCAACGAAGATAAACCAAGGGGAATTCGTTGCTATATACAAATCTACACTATTAAAGTAAAGAGTTTATACACAAGTTTCACACAAACATTTGACTACCCCACCCCAACCGAAGACCATGCATTGTCCCCAATGCATTAAGAAAGTAAGACAAATGTTTAGGGGCTTATTGGGGCGCACTAGGCGCTAGGAAGGGTTGGAACATCTGAGGCTACTGTTGGGTCGGAGGCTGACACTCTGGAAGCAGTAGGGGGAACCTTGGACTGTGTAGTGGTATCTGAGACCAGAATATGAAGCTCCACCTGCTGTGAAGCTGGGTTTTGGACCTGGGAGCTGCTAGCTTTACCCAGTGATGATTGTGTGGTCGTGGGAGTGGCCTTGGCGACCATGTCTGCAAAGGAATGTGCAATTTTTGTCTGCACATCTGCTTACTCCTCACCTTCTGTATTTATAGAGAAAACAATTTATTTGCCTCTGTTGTCCCGTTGATTAACATTCTCTTCGAATAATCCCTCCTCATCAATTTCCTCCTCGTGTGTGTCTCCCTCATCAATTTCCCCCGCATACCCCTCGGATTCTTCCTCTGAATGAGTGTCAATGTGCACAACGGAGTCTGGTGCTTTTTAAGCCTTAGTACCATGGGAAACTAGATTGTTATGAGGTTTGTGAAATCAAGGTCAAGGCTCGGAATGTAGGAGGTACCGGTGCCCTGCTCCCTTTCTTCCAGAAGAAGGGAGGTCAATCAAACACCTAATTTTGCATCTTGTGCAGCTCTAACTTCAGCTCAGCTACATCCTTTTGGAGTTGAGGCATATCTCCATTTTGTCCTTGCTCGACCCTCTCAAGGCGCACTTCAAAGTGATTAAATTGATCTTTTTAGGATTGATGCTGTTTTTGAAGAACGCTCACTGAGGTTTGGATAGTGGCCAGTGTTTGACGGATGAGAGCTTGAAGTTCTTTCGTCAGTTTCTCTACTTTGGCATTGGCATGTTCTGCAAGTACACCAAGCTTTGAGAGTGCAAGTAAGGAAGGAGGTGGTTGTTCAGTGGCTCGTCTGGTAGTGGATGTGGAGGTGTCATGTGCGGAAGGAGTGTCTGGTAGTGAGGGGGCAGCAGGTGCTGCTGTGTGTGTAGGAGGAGTGTGTGAAGGATCTGGTGGGTTGTCTATCACCTTTTTTGCGACATCATTGATCCGGGTGATGTCAATATCTTGAACAGCTTTCTTGATGCGGTCCTGTTTGGGGATAAGAGGAACTTCCCATCTTTACACAAAGCACTGATCAAGCATGGGAAGGGGAACGATGTTTCTTTCTGATTTTCTCTAATTCAAGTATCACGGAATATAATCTCTCCCACATTAACTTTGATACCAGTCATGATGCATGCAATGAGGATTGCCTTCTCGATACTTATGTCAGTTTCATTCCTAGAAGGAATTAGACAAGAGCACACCAAACTAAGAATATACTGACCTTCCTGGGTGAGATCCCTCTTGAGAAGCTTTTGGCGCGGAGCTATCCAGGATGGAGTTCCCTTGGCTATGAAGGAGGCAACCCAAGCACACTCGGATTCCTTATTGGCATGTTTTGCATCATATTCAGTAGTGCCTGGCTCTAAATACTCAAAATATATATCGTTTCTTGACGCGACATTACAGAGTAATTTGACCCCTCAAACTAGGACTGACTGGAAGAATGAATGATTTCTCCTCTTACCATCATTACTGGAGGCAGCATAAGCCGCATAGAATTCCCTAACGAGCGTCTCGTTGTACTCCCCCCGAACTTTAGTGAAGAACTCCCATTTCCTCTTTTTAATATTTTCAAGCACATGAGGGTCATGTTCTTTTAAACTGTTCCAGCCTAGAAGATTCTCTTCAATGATTTCTCCCTTTGCTATGACATTCTGTACAGGTTCCACGAGCTGGGAACCCCAAACCTGAGATCTTCACCACTTTTCCGGCGTGTTTTAGCATGGAGGTCAACGGATGGCATAAGACCTGTATGTGCCTCCTCCTATTCAGGCTAGGAGGAGTTCTCAGATTTGTTTCTGGTTGTTTCAGGCCTTGGGCGTTTGGATTGTTTTACTTGCTGGATCAGGGTATCAACCCGTTGCTTTCCTCGAGCGGGAGGTGGTCGCAATGTGAGAGATTTCTTTGGTGTCGTTCTTGTCAATTAATCAATGAGTGAGTAGTTGATATAGCATGGGAAACATATGGAGAGACGATAAAAGAATCAAGAAGTATTTGCGATGAGTTATGCGATAGTATAATAGCTCTACGAGCCGCAAATCCATCGTAAAATACATCCCTCAGAGGTAAAGCAGGAAATGCGGTCGCAGAATAACTTATGCAACCGTAGATTGGTCTCTTTTTGCTCACCAGATGTGGAAAATTAACTGCCTCGGTGTGCGACACTTTTTCGGTCCACGAAATTCTTGTGCGATCATGACACCAACCGCACAAGTTATTTTTAGAAGGCTACCTTGGGCACCAAAATGCGATGGCTCTGCGGACCGCAAACCTGTTATACGGACCGCGAATAACATCGTCCTTAGTCAAAAAGTCGTCCCTCTTAACTACAGAGTTTCTAACAACTAAATTCAGTCATTGCACACGTAGTACGTAAAAAAATTTCCCAACCCCTGGTATCTACTCCTATTTTGCGGATTAAATCCCCAAGATCCATATTACGCACAACATCAATTTTCCCTCAAACAATAATTCTCGAATCAATTACGCACACATGCATACCCACAACAGGGGATTGAAACAAAGGGGGAAGAGGAGTGAAAGAACATGGTCTCCTTCAACATGATTAAGCAAGAGAAAGTGTGTAAATTTACATACTAGATAGTAGAGTAGTTGAAGAACTCGTCCTGAAACACGAACAAGGTGACCCCTTTCTTTGCAATTCCTTTTTATCTTTTTGTGATTTTGGTTTGTTGATCCGATGTTTTTGGTCTTTTTCTTGTTCTTCCTTTTTTTTGTTTTTGATTTTATCTTTGCTTTTGTACTGTTCGGTGCTTGTATGTGTGAGAGTGTGAGTGTGCGACTGAAATGAGAGGGAGTTAGGGTTTAATACTTGGGAGTTTTACGGTGGAAAAGTGCATCACATAACACATTATGCGGTCACATATGTGCTATGCGGTGAGTTAGTGACTCCATGAGGAAAATCCACTATGCGGTTAATTCTGCGGTCGCATAATCGTTATGCGGTCCACAAAAAGAAAAATCTCACCACATTTTCGAAGGCCAAAATTACATTTTCTTCTGAGTGTGTCTGGGTCACGACCCGAATTTCCCACCATCGGAACCGTGATGACGCCTAACATTGAACCCGCTAGGCAAGCCAATGTTACTGGTTAATTCATCTTGTTTCTTTATTCTTAACAGTTAGCAGGTGATATAAAAAATTAACGGATATTAAAATGCGGAAGAAACAGAATCAATCAACTTAATTAAATACTATTACGAAATTCATAATAACTACTCCCATAATTGGTGTCACAATTTCACGAACTGTCTATGAATACTACAAATAGAGGTCTGAACAAACAAAATACTACTGTCTTAGAAATACGTAAATGTCACGACCCGAAATCCCACCGTCGGGACCGTAATGGCGTCTAACGTTTAATCTGCTAGACAAGCCAACATTTCGGTTAATATAACTTATTTCCTGATTATTAGGCATTTAAAAGAAAAGGAATAAGCGATAACAAGTTTAAATAGGAGTACGGAAGCTATGAAATGCAACAACTTGAATATTTGATATTATAAAATCCTTACTAAAACCCCAGAACTGGTATCACAAATCCACGGACTGTCTAAGAATGCTAAAAACAAAGTCTGAATGAACAATACAATTGTCTCAGAAATACGAAGGAAAGATAGAAAGAAAAGAAATGAGATAGCGGGTGACGCCAAGGCCTGCGAACGCCTGCAAGACTCCCTCAGTGTATCCAGTGGAGTAAAGGATACTCCCTCGATCAGTGTCCACAAGGTCCGGTACCGTGATATGTACAACATAAAGATGTGCAAGTGTAGCATTAGTACAACCGACCCCATGTACTGAGTAAGTGCCGAGCCTAACCTCGACGAAGTAGTGACGAGGCTAAGACACGACAAATAACAAATACATGTGCAGTTCTACAATATATAGCTGGAATAATAACAGAAAGTAAACAATTAAGTATAAAACAGGGAAAACATGTTGGGGAGACAAGAGTAATAATTGCTGAAAAGACGGGACAAAACAACAATTGGAATAATTAAATAGCAGCAGGAATTTAAAACTCTGAACAAATAAGTAAACAGAAACGGCACGGCATGTCCCCTCGTGCTATAATATCACAAAACATGGCACGGAATGTCCCCTCGTGCTATAATATTACAAAACACGGCACATAATGTCCCCTCGTGCATAAATAAACAACATCATGACACGAAATGTACCCTCATGCATAAATAATCAACAACACGGCAAGGAATGTCCCCTCGTGCATAAATAATTAACAACACGACACAGAATGTCCCTCGTGCATAAATAATCAACAACACGACATGAAATGTCCCCTCGTGCATAAATAATCAACAACACGGCACAGAATGTCCCCTCGTGCATAAATAATCAACAATTGACAGGAAAATCAATAATAAGAAACCTTAAATACACAGTAATATTCAACAAGAGTAATACTGTCCCGGAAAGGGACACAGCTATAAAACCACCTACACAGATATATAACTTACCAACATATTCCTCAACAACCATTACTCAACATTACTCACAACTGAGAATTTCCATCAAATGAATAACTACCAAATGATATCAAATCCATAAACACAGTAAACTTCAATGACAATCAGTCACGTCAAACTACTCAATAGTAACAACTAAACCTACAGAAATCAAAATTTAACCAAAAAGTTTTACCATACATGGGTTACCTCCCAAGAAGCGCTTGATTTAACGTTGTGGCACGACTTTGTTGTCCCCATGTTGGATAAACAGTGGTGGCGGCTGGTGTAGGACTATCCTTGAGTGCGAATTGTTCTACCAAGTGCCTTTCACATGTGTTTCCGAGGTAATGCTTGACCTGTTGACCATTTACTTTGAAAGTTCGAGTCTCGTCCTCAGACTCCAATTTTATAGCGCCATAGGGGGACACATTCACAACTTTGAATGGAACAAACCATTTGGATTTGAGTTTTCCCGGAAACAACTTCAGTCTTGAGCTGAAGAGTAAAACCAAGTCACCGGATTTGAATTCCTGCTTCAAAATCTTCTTGTCATGAACAAACTTCATTTTTTCCTTATACATGGATGCACTCTCATAGGGATGAAGACGAAATTTCTTCCATCTCGTTGAGTTGTGTCATTCTTAGGTTAGCAGCTTCGGCCCATCCAAGATTCAACTTTTTCAATGCCCATATAGCTTTGTGTTCAAGCCCCAATGTCAAGTAACATGCCTTACCAAGAACCAACCGGTATGGTGAGGTACCAATGGGAGTCTTAAATGTTGTGGGATATGCCCACAATGAATCATCTAGCTTCCTTGACCAGTCAGTCATGTTTGCAATAGTAGTTTTGCTAGGATGTTTTTGATCTCCCTATTGGAAACTTCAACATGAACGTTAAACTGAGGAGGATGAAAAGGGGTGGCCACCTTGTGCTTGACTCCATATTTTTGAGCAGCCCGGTGAAAGAATTGTTTCAAAAGTGAGAACCATCATCACTAAGGTTTGCCCTTGGGGTACCAAACCGCGTCAATATGTTCTTCTTCAAGAAAGCGGTTACACTATTTGCCTCATTGTTGGGATAGGCGATTGCCTTGACCTTTTTGGGGATATAGTTCACTACCACCAAGATATACGTCATGCCCTAAGAGCTTACGAAGGGACACATGAAGTCTATCCCCCACACATCAAAGATCTCGACCTCCATTACAAAGTTCATAGGCATCCCATGTCTTCTAGAAATTGACCCTTGTCTTTAACATTGATCACATGCCTTGACCATTTGATTTGCATCTTGGTAGATCGATGGCGAATAGTATCCACATTGAAGCACTTTTTCCGTAGTATGGTTTCCGCCATGATGGCCCCCAACTGGGGAGTCATAACATGCTTTGAGAATTTTCATTACCTCATCTTCAGGAACACTACGCCGAATGATGTTGTCAGCAAAAATCCAGAACAGAAAGGGTTCCTCCCAATAGTATTGCCTACACTCCCGCAAGAACTTATTCTTTTGATAATCTTTCAATCTGTTGGGAATAAGGTCACTAACCAAGAAATTAGCGATGTCGGCATACCAAGGAGTGAAGGTGATCGAAAAGGCCAATATGTGCTCATCTAGAAAGGCATCATTAATTTCAAGATCTTCTTTTGGTCTCCCTGCATCTTCAAGCCTAGATAGGTGATCTGTAACTTGATTCTCTGTCCCTTTCCGATCCTTGACTACAAAGTCAAACTGTTGTAACAAAAGAAACCACATAATCAATCTTGGTTTAGCATCCTTCTTTTACATAAGATAGCGGAGAGAAGAATGATCGGTGTAAAGTATCACTTTGGACCCCAACAAATAGGCCCAAAATATTGCAAAAGCATAGACAATGGCAAACAGTTCTTGCTCAGTCACAATGTAATTCATTTGTATGTTGTTGAGTGTCTTGCTTGCATAGTAGACAGGATGAAGGATCTTGTTATGTCGTTGACCAAGTACCGCCCCAATAGCTACACCACATGCATCAAACATGAGTTCAAATGGAAGAGACCAATCATGTGTGACAATAATAGGTGTTGTGGTGAGCCTTGCTTTCAATTCCTCACAAGCTTTGAGACACTTCTCATCGAATTCAAACTTTGCATCTTTTTCAAGGAGCTTGCACATGGGACTTTCAATATTTGAGATGTCCTTGATAAAACGCCTATAAAAACCGGCATGACCCAAAATCTCCGAACATCTTTTATCAAAGTGGGAGGAGGAAACTTGGAAATGATTTAGATCTTTTCCCGATCAACCCTTATGACTTGATTGGAAATTTTTTGGCCTTGAATGCCCTCGTCCACCATGAAGTGGATATTTTCACAATTTAGCACAAGGTTGGCTTCTTCACATCTTTTGAGCACTTGTCTAAGGTTGTCAAGGCAATGCTCAAAGGACTCACCAACTTCAGAGAAGTCATCCACAAACACCTCTAAGAAATCCTCCACCATGTCCGAGAAGATTGACATCATGCACCGTTGAAGGCAGCCAAGGATTGCAAAGCCCAAATGGAATACGACTAAAGGCAAATGTCATGTCTGTGCTCCCTTAGGATATTAAACAAGTGTTCAACCTACACATCATTCAACAAAGAAGAAACGATTAGAAGTATAGTCTCATAAGAGCCAATAAATTTATACCTTAAGTGCGGTCGAAGTGGCTTGAGCACAAGTTGTGGCGACTCGATAATTGAAGGCTTAGCGGGAGGACTGACTGTATTCCCTAAGTCAAGAGAAAGTTTCTTTGTTGCATAAGTGTATTACCCAAGCCCTTCTAATGCATTTACTGATTCCATGTATCCTTCTATGTTTTCACCATCAAGATTCACCAAAATAGCTGCCAATGCCTCACCAAGGTATTCTTCTTCCATTTTCAACTCGATTGCATCATTTACCTCATCAACAATATCAATGACTGAGATGCTTTCATATGCATGTGGCAATTTCATACGGTTACTCGCTTGAAAGGTAACCTATTCGTCATTAACTCGGAACTTGATCTTATTTCGTTATAAATTAATGAGTTCTCTTTCGGTAGAAAGGAATGGTCTCCCCAATATGATAGGGATATCTTTATCAACAGCACAATCAACGATCACAAAGTCGGCAAGGAGGAGGAACTTCGCACTTTCACAATGTGATGACCCAAAAGGTCATCCTATGTAAATTTCATTATGAATGTGTTTCTAGGCCTTGAAAGCCTCCGTCTATCTCACCTCGATGTGCGTGCGCAGCCCGGCACGTAGCCGGAAAGCCTTTATGTGAAAAATTGAATAAATGTTGAATTCATGATAATTAATTGAATAAAGTTGACTTTGGTCAACATTTTTATTAAACGGACCCGGACCTGTGATTTGACGGTCCCGGAGGGTCCGTAGGAAAATATGGGACTTGGGCGTATGCCCGGAATCGAATTCCGAGGACCCAAGTCCGAGAAATGAATTTTTAAAGAAAATTATTTTCTGAAAATAATAAAGGCTTATGAAAATGAACTTAGATGTGAAACCTGTGTTACCGGGTTCGTATGATGGTTTGAGAGCCCGGATCAGGTTCAATATGTATTATTTGAGTTATCTGTGAAATTTGGTAAGGAACTGACTTGATTTGACGTGTTTCAGATCAAAGATGGGAAATTGATAGTTAATGAAGTTTTGAGAAAAATATATAGAAATAAGGATTTTCTTAAATTTAAGATTTGGTTTGGAACGTGATTTTTATGTTATCGAGGCCCGAATATGATTCTGAGACCGGGAATAGTTCCGTTATGTCATTTATAACTTGTCTGCAAAATTTGATGTCATTCTGAGTTGTATAGGTCGGTCTGGCGCACATTATAGAAATCAAGAGCTTGAAGTTTCTCAAGTTATGGTTTTAGGGGTTTTGGGGAGTGATTTTGAGATTTAGCGTTGTTTTGGGTGTTCTGAAGGCTCGAGCAAGTCCGTATTTTTATTTAGGACTTGTTGGTATATTTGGACGCGGGCTCGGGTAGGCCTAGGTGTCTCCCGGACAACCAACGTGGCTAAAAACCAGCTAAAACAGCTGTTGGTGCAACTATTGCAAGTGTGACCACAGGTGCGGTTGCCCAGCCACAGGTGCGGGACTGCTCCTGCGGTCCCAGCCTCGCAGGTCGGGAAGTTCCGCAGGTGCGGTTCCTTTTGGTATTTTTGGAAGGATGATAGAAAATGTATAATTAGGCTTTGGAATTGGTTTATTGAGTAATTATTGATGTTTATAAATCAATTATGTCTAGATATTATCGATTCAGAGTTGGATTCGAAAGGAAAGGCTGTGATTGAGGCTTGACTTGCACTTTGGAGTCGAGGTAAGTGTTTGGCCTAACTTTAGCTTGAGGGAATAGGTATAGAGTCTTATTTGCTATGGGTAATTCATATCCAACGTATAGGTGCGGTGACAAGTACCTATATGTTGCGGTCAATCATGCCCGTGAGTCATTTGTGATGAATTATACGTGTTCTTGACATTCTCTGTACTATGAATAATTGGTGATTTAGAAGTGATACATTGATGTTGTTTCATGACGTGGGAAATTATTGATTAATTGTTCAGTTGAGGCTCTTACTGTTGAAATTACACTTCTGAGCGAGTTTGGTTATAGCTGAGTCCCTTGCCGGGACGATAGAATTTTATTGAGTATTTATGTACACTTGAGATTTCTTATTGTTTGTTTTCACATTATATTTTTTCTTTTATATTATTATCGTTCGAGGGGACATGCCGTGCTGATTGTTTATTATTTATTGCACGAGGGGACATGCTGTGCTGATTGTTTATTATTTATCGCGCGAGGGGACATGCCGTGCTGATTGTTTATTATTTATCGCACGAGGGGACATGCTGTGCCGATGGTTTACTATTTATCGCACGAGGGGATATGCCGTGCTGATTGTTTATTATTTATCGCACGAGGGGACATGCCGTGCTGATTGTTTACTATTTATCGCACGAGGGGACATGTCGTGCTGATTGTTTATTATCTATCGCGCGAGGGGACATGCCGTGCCGATGGTTTATTATTTATTGCACGAGGGGACATCCGTGCCGAGTAGTTGTGAGATTATGCATGAGGGGACATGCCGTGCCTTTTGTTGTTCATTATCTGTTATGAGACATTAAATTACTGCTTTTACTTTACATTTCAGTTATTACCTGTTCTACTATGGTAGTATTTGTTGTTCCTTTTATCCCTAGCATGTTCTCCCCCGTAAATGTAATTACTTGTTTATTTCCGTCGATATTTTCCTTTTGTTATATTGAATTGCCCAGGTATGTATATTGTTGTCGGTCCTAGCCTCGACACTTACTCAATACATGGGGTCGGTTGTACTGATGCTACACGTGCACTTCTTTATGTTGTGCAGACTACGCAGCCGGACCCGGTGGACACTGACGGAGGAAGCATTCCATCAGTTCATTAAGGGGACATCGAGGTAGACCCGCAGACGTTCCTGGGCCTTGGCGTCACCTTCTACCCTTCTCTTCCAGTTCTATCTTATTTTATAGTTTAAAAGACAGTCATATGTACTTATTTTCAGACCATTGTATTTAGTAATCTCATAGATAGTTCGTGAGTATGTGACACCAGTTCTGGGTGGTATTTATGGGTTTTATTTCGAAGCTTGCTATATTATTTTGAACTTAGTTAACTTTCATATTGTTGACACTGTTGTCTTAGTTATCTTGTTCATTTTAGCTGTTAATGAGTTTATTTAGTCCACACGTTGGCTTGTCTAGCGGGTTCAACGATAGACGCCATCACGGCCTGAAGATGGGATTTCGGGTCGTGACAAGTTGGTATTAGAGCACTAGGTTGCTTAGGTCTCACAACTCACGGACAAACTTGGTAAAGTTTGAGGGATCGGTACGGAGACGTCTGTACTTATCCCCCACAGGATGAAAAGTTAGGAATAACTTCATGTCTTTCATTCTCTGTTGTGCCATTTGACTTATAAATACTACTTGAGTCTCTATTCTACTCTCTCGCAGATGGCGAGGACACATGCTTCCTCATCGACCGACCAGCAGCCTGATCCTCCTATTGTAGCTCGTATGAGGGGCCGAGGCCGATGCCGTGCTAGAGGACGAGGCATGGGCAGGGTTCAGCCCAGAGCAGCAACCCTAGTAGAGGACCCACAGGTAGACTTTGCCGGTGAGGTTCCTACTCAGACAGTCCCAGTTGGACCAGCTCAAGCCCAGAGGGGTTCATTGCTACCTCGGTGCTTCAGGACGCTCTAGTCCGCTTGGTGGGGCTCATGGAGAGTGTGGCTCAGGCCAGTCTTCTTCCTACTGCACCAGCTAGTTCTCAGGCTGGGGGAGGGACCCAGACTCTTGTTATTCACACCCTAGAGCAATTTGCCACTCAGTTTCAAGATCCAACACCTCAGACAGCTGGAGTAGCTCAGCCAGGTATTGTGGCACCGGCAGCCGAGGGTGCAGCTATGTCAGTAGATGCTCTATGGAGACTGGATCGATTCACCAAGTTATTCACTACTACATTTACTAGTGCACCATCAGAGGATCCCCGGGATTATTTGGACATCTGTTATGAGGTTCTTCGGAACATGGGCATTGTGGAGTCCAATGGAGTGGATTTTGCTACTTTTTGTCTTTCGGGTTTCGCTAAGACTTGGTAGAGAGACCATTGCTTGACCAGGCCAGCTGGGTCTGGACCATTGACTTGGGATCAGTTCTCCGAGTTATTCTTGGGGAAGTTCCTTCCAGTTACTCAGAGGGAGGATCTTCGTAGGCAGTTTGAGTGCCTCCAGCAGAGATCTGTGTCTCTCACTCAGTACGAGACCAGGTTCATCACTCTAGCCAGGCATGCTATTATGATACTCCCCACTGATCGGAAGAGGGTTCAAGGATTTATTGAGGGTCTGGATCAGCCTATCAGAGTTTAGATGGCCAGGGAGACGGGTACTGATATCTCCTTTCAGGATGCAGCCGATGTGGTCAGACGCATTGAGATGGTATTATCCTAGGGTAGTGGTCAGGGGTCTGACAAGAGACCTTGTTATTTCAGTTGTTTCAATGGTGCCTCATATGGAGGCAGAGATTCATTTGGTAGAGGTCATCCCCCTAGGCCTTATCAGTCGGCACTCCAAGTATCCCGTAGTGCATCATCAGCTCCCATCAGTGCACCGCCGATTCAGAGTCTTCAGGGTAGTCATTCTGGTCGTCAGGGACAGTTCCAGGGTTAGTACTCTCAGCACTCGAAGGCGCTTACTACACTTGCGGTGGTATGGAGCATATTTCCAGGTTTTGCCCTCAAGGTTTTGGTGGTTCTCAGTATCAGGGTCCCCTTTCCATGGTTCCCGCATCAGGTGCACCCTCGCCCCTTCAGCCACCTAGGGGTGGTCGTGGTGCTAGATGTGGAGGTCAGACTCATAGAGGTGGGGGGCAGGTCATGAGAGGTAGGGGTTAGCCCGTAGCAGGTAGACCCAGAGATGTGCAGGTTGGAAGGGCTCCGCTCCGATGCTATGCTATTCCAGCCAGGCCTGAGGTTGAGGCCTCTGACGCAGTTATCACAGGTACGGTTCCAGTTTGCAGCCGAGATGCTTCGTTATTATTCGATCCAGGTTCTACATTCTCTTATGTGTCTTCATACTTTGCCCCTTATTTGAGCATGTCCCTTGATTCCCTGAGTGCTCCTGTATATGTGTCTACCCCGGTGGGTGATTCTATAGTGGTATATCGGGTCTATCGTGCTTGCTTAGTAGTTATTGGTGGTATGGAGACTCAGGTTGATCTTTTGCTTCTGGATATGGTTGACTTTGATGTTATATTGGGGATGGATTGGCTATCTCCCTATCATACTATTCTGGAATGTCATGCCAAGACAGTGACCTTAGCCTTACAAGGAGTACCTCACTTGGAGTGGAGAGGGACTCCTAACCATTCTTCTGGTAGAGTTATTTTTTATATGAAGGCTCGACGCATGGTCGAGAAGGGTTGTTTATCCTATTTGGCATGTGTTCGTGATTCTAGTGTCGAGGTTCCTTCTATGGAGTCTGTGCTCGTGGTTCGTGAGTTTCCAGAGGTATTACCTTCTGACTTGCCGGGTATGCAACCCGACAGGGATATTGACTTTTGTATTGAGGTGGCTCAGGTCACTCATCCCATTTCTATTCTGCCGTATCGTATGGCCCCGCCAGAGTTGAAGGAGTTAAAGGAGCAGTTGCAGGACTTGTTGGATAAAGGCTTCATTAGGCCTAGATTTGAAGAAAGATGGCTCGATGAGGATGTGTATTGACTACCGGCAGCTGAATAAGGTCACTATTAAGAATAGGTATCCTTTGCCGAGGATTGATGATCTATTTGACCAGCTTCAGGGTGCTACAGTGTTTTCAAAGATAGACTTGAGGTCTGGTTACCACGAGCTGAGGATTAGGGTGTCTGATGTTCCTAAGACGGTCTTTCACACTCGTTATGGGAATTATGAGTTCTTGGTGATGTCATTCGGGTTGACAAATGCCCCCGCTGCTTTTATGGAGTTGATGAACCGGTTGTTCAGGCCTTATTTGGACTCATTCGTTATTGTTTTCATTGATGATATATTGATATACTCTCGCAGCCGAGGGGAGCATGAGCAGCACCTTAGAGTCATCCTCCAGACTCTGAGGGATAGTAAGTTGTATGCCAAATTTTCCAAGTGTGAGTTTTGGTTGAGTTCAGTTGCATTTCTAGGCCACGTGGTTTCGTCAGAGGGTATTCGGGTGGATCCCAAGAAGATGTCAGCAGTTAGAGATTGGCCTAGGCTCACTTCAGCTACAGAGATTCGGAGTTTCTTCGGCTTAGCAGGTTATTATCGCCGATTTGTGGAGGGCTTTTCAACTATCGCCGCCCCGATGACCAGGTTGACCCAGAAGTGTGCTCAGTTTAGGTGGTCTGATGAGTGTGAGGCGAGCTTTCAGAAGCTCAAGACAGCCTTGACCAGGGCACCAGTGTTAGTGTTGCCTACAGGTTAGGACTGTATACCGTGTTTTGTGATGCTTCACGGGTTGGGCTTGGTGTAGTGTTGATGTAGGATGGCAAATTTATAGTCTATGCTTCTCGTCAGTTGAATATTCACGAGAAGAACTATCCAGTTCATGATCTGGAGCTTGCAACTATTGTTCATGCATTGAAGATTTGGAGGCACTATCTGTATGGGGTGCCATGTGAGGTGTTCATGGATCATAAGAGTTTACAGTATCTATTCAGGCAAAAGGAGTTGAACATGAGGCAAAGAAGGTGGTTAGAGTTACTGAAGGATTATGATATTACCATTCTTTATCATCCGGGGAAGGCCAATGTGGTGGCCGATGCTTTGAGCCGGAAGTCAGTAAGTATGGGCAGTCTAGCTTATTTATCAGTCAGGGAGCGCCCTCTTGCGTTGGATGTTCAGGCTTTAGCCAACCGATTCGTGAGGTTGGAGGTTTATGAGACTGGCAGTGTGTTGGCCCATACCGTGGCCTGTTCTTCATTGTATGATCATATTCGGGCCAGGTAGTTTGACGATCGTTATCTATGTACTCATAGAGATACGGTTCGGCACGGGGATGCCAAGCAGGTCACAGTGGATGATGAGGGAGTTCTGAGGATGCAGGGCCGTATTTATGTGCCTGATGTTGATGGCATTCGTGAGTTGATACTACAAGAGGCCCATAGTTCCCGGTATTCCATTCATCCGGGCGCCGCAAAGATGTACCAGGACTTGCGGAAGCACTATTGGTGGCGGAGGATGAAGAAGGATATTGTAGCTTATGTAGCTCGGTGCTTGAACTGTCAGCAAGTTAAGTACGAGCACTAGAGACCCAGTGGTTTGATGCAGCAGATTCAGCTTCCTGAGTGGAAGTGGGAGCGTATCACCGTAGACTTTGTAGTTGGACTCCCACGGACTCAGAGGATGTTTGATGCGGTTTGGGTTGTTGTGGATAGGCTAACCAAGTCAGCACATTTCATTCCGGTATCAATTGCGTATTCAGCAGAGAAGTTGGCAAGGATCTATATGAGAGAGATTGTTAGATTGCATGGTGTGCCCATATCCATTATATCAGACCAATGTACTCAGTTTACCTCCCATTTCTGGAGAGTTTTTCAGCGAGAGTTGGGTACACAGATTGATTTGAGCACATCATTTAATCCTCAGAAGGATGGACAGTCCGAGCGTACTATTCAGATCTTGGAGGATATGTTGCGGGTTTGTGTTATCAATTTTGGTGGTTCATGGGACCAGTTCTTGCCTTTAGCTGAGTTTGCCTACAACAACAGCTATTAGTCGAGCATTCAGATGGCTCCGTATGAGGCGTAGTATGGTAGACGATGTCAGTCTCCAGTTGGATGGTTCGAGCTGGGAAAGGCTAGATTAATTGGTTCTGAGTTAGTCCAGGATGCCTTGGACAAGGTGAAGATTATGCAGGATAGACTTTGTACAGCTCAGTCCAGGCAGAAGAGTTATGCAGATCGTAGAGTTCGAGGTCTGGCCTTTATGGTAGGAGACCGGGTATTTCTTCGAGTCTCGCCTATGAAGGGCGTGATGAGGTTCGGAAAAAAGGGCAAGTTGATCCCTAGGTACATTGGTCCATTTGAGGTTTTGGATAAGGTAGGAGAGGTGGCTTATAGACTTGCCTTGCTACCGAGTTTATCAGCCGTGCACCCGGTGTTTCATGTGTCTATGCTCCGGAGGTATATTGAAGATCCATCTCATGTACTTGACTTCAGCGGTGTCCAGTTGGACAAGGATTTGTCTTACGAGGAGGAGCTGCTAGCCATATTGGCTCGGCAGGTTCGTCAGTTGAGATCGAAGGATTATCCTTCAGTTTGTTTTCAGTGGAGAGGTCAGCCTGTTGAGGCAGCGACCTAGGTATCACGACCCAATTCTCCCTCTGACTAGGTCTCGTGACGGCACCTAGTCTAGATGACTAGGTAAGCCTATTTGTTCAACAAGAGTTTAAGATAACAAGCGAAGACAGTAATAAAATGAACTAAAGAAATAGTAATACTCTACGCCGCTTGGCATTACAATTTGCTATACCCAAGTCCCGAAATATCATCAATACATCACAAACTGACTCTACGCCTCAATATGTACAACTGGAAAGAAACGACAATATAAACTCATCTACAAGTGTTAGCTACACTAAGATAGGAAGGCGACTCGGAGATCTGCGGATGCTGCAGATTATACCTCAAGTCTCCTGGCACTAGCTGTTGGCTAACGGTGATACTGCGTACTGGGTCCTGGATCTGCACATGGAGAAAAACATGCGCAGAAGGGCGTGAGTACTCCACATTCGGTACTCAGTAAGTGCCAAGCCTAACCCCAGTCAAGTAGTAACGAGGTCAGGTTGAGGCCCTACTGAGGTTTGCAAAACAACAGGTATAATGAACAAGTAAGTAAAACAAGTAATAATTAACTGAAATTCTAAGTAAAGACTAGCAAGAAAAGGTATATTTAAATGCTCAGATCAACACAATATATATAAAGCTCAATAAGAAGGAAGGGAACAATGCAATGCAATATGAGGGAAAGGCTCAGGTCTATGCCTGCAGTCCCTAGGTATGCAATGCAGTATGAGGGAAAGGCTTAGGTCTCTGCCCGCAATCCGTATGTATGCAATGCAGTATGAGGGAAAGCCTCAGGTCTCTGCCCGCAATCCCTATGTATGCAATGCAGTATGAGGGAAAATCTCAGGTCTATGCCCACAATCCCTATGTATGCATTGCAGTATGAGGGAAAGGCTCAGGTCTATGCCCGCAGTCCCTGTATGCAATGCAGTATGAGGGAAAGGCTCAGGCCTGCGCCCGCTATCCCTATGTAAATACATAATAAGGTAAATCGCAAAATAGCGTAGTTTAAAGACTTTAAAAAATCAATTAGAAATTCCGGAATAAAATCCTTAAATCAGTTTCAAATAGTAGTAACGATTGGAAAACCAGTTAGAAATCAATTTACCAGAGTAAAATCTTAAGTTATTAGGCAGTTCAACCGATAACAATAATAATAGAATTTGAAAAGAGGCATTGTGTAGCAAGAAATATGGAACTTTTGTGAAAATATCCCGTGCACGCGCTCGTCACCTCACATACACGGGGTTTTATAGAAAAAATCAGTTAAAAATGCCTAAGGGAAATTCCCCAACACAGAGTTAGGCAAGCCACTTACCTTGACTGTGAAAGTCAATCAATAATCACGCTCTTGCCATGAGTATCAACCTCCGGGTGGCCAAAATCTATTCAATTTGATGGTATAGTGTAAATATAAACTCAAGAAAATCAAAATAACTAATTAATTCGGAACTAATACGCGAAATTAGAAACTTGACCAAAAGGCCCCTCGGGCCCACGTCTTGGAATCGGGTAAGATTTATATTTTCTGAACCCTTATTCACTCACGAGTGTAACCATATGAAAATCTCTCAAATCGGGGGTCAAATACTCAATCAAAATCCCAAAAATCGGTCTAGGAAGTTTCTTCCAATTTTTCCCCAATTGCAACTCAAAATCTCGAATTTAAGGGTGGAAATGAAGACTAGAATCATGGAAATTAACCTATGATGGTTAGGAATAACTTACCCAAAATGCCCAGATGTAAAAGCCTCCAAGAATCGCCTATCCCGAGCTCTCAAGGTCCAAAAATGGTGAAAAATAACATAACCCCTCAAATTTTGGAATAAACAAGACAGGGATCTCGCACCTGCGGTCCCTTTAACCACACCTGCGGAAAAATGCATCGCAGGTGTGGAAATCACTTACTTCCCCTAGGGCTGCACCTGTGGTCGTTTGATCGCGCCTGCGGTTCCGCACCTGCGGAACCCAGGTCGCATCTGCGACCACTGGCAAAACTCCCCCACCATCGCACCTGCGACCACCCCATCGTACCTGTGGGAAAACCTTCGCAGGTGCGACAACACCAGAAGAAGCCTGGTTCAGCAATTTGCCAAGTTCAAAATTCTTCCGTTAAGCATCCACAACGAACCCGAGGCCCCAGGGACCTCAACCAAAACCACCAACTGATCCCAATACTCTATCCAAACTTGGTCGAGCATTAAAAACAAATCCAATAACATCAAAATACTCAAATATGCATAGATTCATGCCTAGGAACTTAGGAATTTCAAGAACTCACCCATGACGCTGAACCACGTCTACTCTCGTCCGAATGGTCTCAAATGTTGCACACAAGTCATAAATGACATTCCGGAGCTGCTGTCGCTTTCAAAATTCCATTCCGAGTCCGATATCAAAATGTCACCTATCGGCCGAAATCGCCGAAATTTTAACTTTCGCCAATTCAAGCCTAAATCTACATCCGACCTCGAAAACATAATCCGAACACGCTCCCAATTACGAAATCACCCAACGGAGCTAACGGAGTCAACAGATTCCCATTCCGGATCCTTCTTCACATAGCTCCCACTACGGTCCAATTTCTAAGATTAAAGTTCACCTTAAAGAACTATATGTCCAAAAACACTCCAATTTTCATCACTCAACGCTCCGACTCGTTCCATTAAAGTAATAATACATGGGAGAAACAGTTATTAGGGGATCGGGGCGCTAACTCTCAAAACGACCAACCTGGTCGTTACATTCTCCCCCTCATAAGAAAATCGTCCGTCCTCGAACGAGTATAGAAACATACCTGAAGCTGTGAATAGATGAGGGTACTGACTCCGCATATCCTTCTCGGTCTCCCAAGTCGCCTCCTCGATCGGATTACCCCTCCACTGCACCTTGACTGAAGCAATGTCCTTCGACCTAAGCTCTCTGACCTGCCTGTCCAAAATGGCCACAGGCTCCTCAACATATGATAGATCCTTGTCCACCTGGACTGAGCTGAAATCCAAAACATGAGTCGGATCACCGTGATACTTCCGGAGCATGGAAACGTGGAATACCGGATGAACTCCTGCTAGGTTGGGAGGAAAGGCAAACTCATAAGAAACCTCCCCAACCCGCTGCAATATCTCAAAAGGGCCAATGAACCTCGGACTCAGCTTACCCTTCTTTCCAAATCTCATGACGCCCTTCATGGGTGATACCCGAAGCAAAACCCGATCACCAACCATGAATGCCAAGTCCCGAATTCTCCGATGTGCATAACTCTTCTGCCTGGACTGAGCTGTGTGAAGTCTATCCTGAATTACCTTTACCTTGTCCAAGGCATCCTGAACGAAATCTGTACCCAACAATCGGGCCTCGCCCGTCTCGAACCATCCAACTGGAGACCTGCACCGCCTACCATATAAAGCCTCAAATGGTACCATCTGAATGCCGGACTGATAGCTGTTATTATAAGCAAACTCTGCAAGGGGCAAGTACGGATCCCATGATCCTCCAAAATCCATCACACAAGCACGAAGCATGTCCTCCAGAATCTGAATAGTGCGCTCGGACTGTCCGTCCGTCTGAGGGTGGAATGTTGTACTGAGATCAATCTGGGTGCCCAACTCACTATGCAAGGCTCTCCAGAAGTGCGAGGTGAACTGAGGACCGCGGTCTAAAATAATAGACACCGGCATATCGTGCAACCGGACTATCTTCTGCATGTAGATCTGAGCCAACCTCTCCGAAGTATATGTAGTCAACACCGGAATGAAATGGGCTAACTTGGTCAGCCGGTCCACAATCACCCAAATGGCATCATACTTCCTCAAAGTTCGAGGAAGTCAAACCACAAAATCCTTGGTAATCCGCTCCCACTTCCACTTTGGAAGCATGATCTGCTGAAGTAATCCTCCCGGTCTCTGATGCTCACACTTGACCTGCTGACAATTGAGGCATCTGGCTACGACTTCCACTATATCCTTTTTCATCCCTCGCCACCAGTAGTGCTGTCTCAGATCCTGGTACATCTTCGCGGTACCGGGATGAATGGAGTACCGCGAGCTATGGGCCTTATCAAGGATAAACCTCCGCAGTCCATCTACGTCAGGTACACAAATACGACCCTGTTGTCTCAAAACACCATCATCATCTATGGTCATATCTCTAACACCCTCCCGCTGAACTCTATCCCGAAGAGCTCGAAGGTCGGGATCATCATACTGGCACTCTCGAATGCGGTCATAAAGAGAAGATCGAGCAACAACACAAGCAAATACCCGGTGAGGCTCAGAAAGGTCCAACCTCATGAACTGGCTGGCTAAAGACTGAACATCCAAAGCTAAGGGCCTCTCAGCTGCATGAAGATAGTCAAACTACCAAAACTCTCAGCCCGGCGTCTCAGGGCATCGGCAGCCTTTCCCGGGTGGTATAATTTGGTGCTGTTATAATCCTTGAGTAACTCCAACCACCTGCGCTGACAAAAATTGAGATCCTTCTACCTGAATATGTACTGCAAACTCCGGTGATCCGTATATATCTCACAGGGAACACCGTATATATAATGACGTCATATCTTCAGGGCGTGAATAATCGCTGCCAACTCAAGATCATGAACATGGTAATTTTTCTCATGTACCTTCAACTGTCTAGATGCGAAGGCAATCACCCTACCATCCTGCATCAACACCGCTCCCAAGCCGATCCTCGAGGCATCACAATAGACTGTATAGGACCCCGAACCGGTAGGTAGTACTAACACTGGAGCTGTAGTTAGGGTTGTCTTGAGATTTTGAAAGCTCTCCTCACACTCCTTATTCCAAATAAAAGGTGCGCCCTTCTGGGTCAATCTAGTCATGGGTGCTGAAATGGATGAAAATCCCTCCACGAAACGGCGATAATACCCGGCCAAACCAAGGAAACTACGAATCTCAGTAGCTAAACACGGTCTGGGCCAACCCTGCATTGCCTCCACCTTCTTCGGATCTACCTTGATCCAATCTGAAGATACCACATGGCCTAAGAATGCCACAGAATCAAGCCAAAATTCACACTTAAAGAATTTGGCATACAACTTCTTCTCTCGCAAGGTCTGAAGCACGGTCCTCAAGTGCTGCTCATGGTCCTCCCGTGACCGAGAATATACCAGAATGTTGTCAATGAATACAATGACAAAAGTATCAAGATGAGGCCGAAAGACGTTGTGCATCAGGTGCATGAAAGCTGCTGGGGCATTGGTCAGCCCGAATGACATAACAAGGAACTTCTAGTGACCATATCTAGTCCTGAAAGCAGTCTTCGGGATGTCTGACTCCCAAATTTCAACTGATGATAACCCGAACGAACATCAATCTTGGAGAATACCCTGGCACCCAGAAGCTGGTCAAACAAGTCATCAATGCGGGGCAATGGGTACCTATTCTTCACTATCACCTTATTCAATTGTTTGTAGTCAATACACATTCGTATCGTCCCATCCTTCTTTTTCACAAATAGCACCAGGGCACCCCAAGGCGATACAATGGGCCTGATGAACCCCTTATCAAGCAATTCCTGTAACTGTTCCTTCAACTCCTTCAACTCAGGAGGAGCCATGCGATAGGGAGGAATGGAAATAGGCTGAGTGCCAGGCAATAAATCAATGCTAAAGTCAATGTCTCTGTCAGGCGGCATACCTGGAAGGTCAGCTGGAAAAACATCGGGATAATCCCTCACCACTAGCACTGAATCAGCTATAGGGGTGTCGGCACTAACATCCCTCACATAGGACAAATAAGCATAACATCCCTTTGCAACCATCTGCCGAGCCTTAAGAAAAGAAATGACTCGATGAGGAGTATACTCTAGTGAACCCCTCCACTCTAACCTCGGTATTCTGGCATAGCCAGCGTCACGGTCTTGGCGTGACAATTAAAAATAGCATAGTGTGAAGATAACCAATCCATACCTAGAATAACGTCGAAATCTACCATGCTAAGTAATAATAAATCAGCTCTGGTCTCAAAATTGCTGATAGAAATCAAATACGACCGATATATGCAGTCCACAACAAGAGAATCTCCCACAAGAGTAGAAACATATACGGGGGAACTCAAAGAATCCCGAGATATCCCCAAATGAGAGGCGAAATAAGATGACACATATGAATATGTGGAACCTGGATCAAATAATACCGATGCATCCATTTGACAAACGGGGACAATACTTGTGATGACTAAATCTGAAGCAATAGCCTCGGATCGAGCTAGAAGGGCATAGTATCTAGCCTGACCTCCCCCTCTAGGACGACCTCGTCCTCCCCGACCTCCACCTCGAGCTGCCTGAGTTGGTGGGCTAGCAGCTGGGGCTAGAAGTATGGCTGGGGGACCTGGCGGCAGACGTGGAACCTGATAAGTCTCTGGTGGTGCACCCCTCCTAACTCTAGGGCAATCCTTGATCACATGACGGAGGTCACCACATCCAAAACAACCCCTCTGAGGGCGTGACTGCTGTTGCTGACTCTGAACTGGCCTGCTTGACTGGCCGGTGATAGCACCTCGAGCAGGAGGCGCCTGAGATACTGGTGGTGCATAATAAGGCTCCCGAGGTCTAGGAGGTGCTGGAAGATCTGAATGTACTGGGCGACTCATAAAACCCCTACCAAAGCGTGTTGCTGTCCTGAGAAATGACCCGTCTCTCGAGACCTCTTGGCCTCTCTCTCCTCTCGGTCCCGGGTCAACATACTCTCAATCCTCCTAGCAATGCTCACGGCCTACTGGTAAGTGATATCAATCTCCAACTCCCTGGCCATACTGGTACGAATGCTAGGATGGAGTCCCTTAATAAAACGGCGAACTCTCTCTCTGATAGTAGATACCAAAGCTGATGCATGTCGTGCCAAGTCGCTGAACGGGACTGCATACTCTGATACTGTCATAGTACCCTGGCGTAGCTCTTCAAACTCCGCACGCCAAGAATCCCTGACACTCTGAGGGACAAACTCAAGCAAAAACATATCTGAAAACTAAGCCCAAGTGAGTGAGGCTGCCTCGTCCGGACTACTAATCTCAAATGCACGCCACCACAGATAGGCTGCTCCTCTCAGCTGAAAAGCAGTGAATGAGACCCCACTCGTCTCCATGATACCCATAGTGTGAAGAATGCGATGACACTCCTCAAGAAAACTAAGAGAGTCATCCGAAGCTAATCTGTTGAACTCAGGTGGGTGGTACTTCTTTTACCTCTCAAGACAGAGCTGCTCAGACTCCGATGCAGCTGCTCTGGCCTCATGCTAAACTGGAGATGCTGGAGGCATAGGGATATACTCTGGAACCTGCCCCATAGAAACCCTCTGCTCATGAGTACGGGTTGCGGGAGTCTGTGCCCCTCCCCCAGCCTGGGATGTAGCTGGGGCTATCGGAAGTAATCCCTCCTGAGACAGAGTACTGAAGGCACTCAAGAACTGAGCTAAGGTGTCCTGGAGGGCTGGAGTAATAGCAGGAACCTCCGGTGCCCTTCCATCTGTAGTTGCTGGGGGATCCTCTGCCACTGATCTAGCCGGTGCTCGGGCTGCGCCGCGTGCTCGTCCCCTACCCCGACCCCTGCCTCTGGTGGCTCTGGCTGGGGGCTCGGGTGCCTGATCGTTGGTACTTCCGGTGCGAGTGCGAACCATCTGAAAGAAAGAATGGAGTAGAGTTTAAGAATTTTGGTAGCAGTAACCAGCACGAGAAGAGATTCCAAGAAGTATGATTTTTCTTAACAGTTACATAGCCTCCCGAAGATAAGTACGGACGTCTCCGCACCGATCCGCGAGACTCTAATAAATCGGCTTGTGATGTTGTGACTTCTATGAACCTCGCTCTGATACCAACTTATCACAACCCAATTCTCCCCTCCACTGGGTCTCGTGACGGCACCTAGTCTAGACGACTAGGTAATCCTATTTGTTCAACAAGAGTTTAAGATAACAAGCGAACACAGTAATAAAATGAACTAAAGCTATAGTAATACTCTACGCCGCTTGGCATCACAATTTTCTATACCCAAGACCCGAAATATCATCAATACATCACAAGCTGACTCTACGCCTCAATATGTACAACTGGAAAGAAAAGACAGTATAGTCTCATCTACAAGTGTTAGCTACACTAAGATAGAAAGGGGACTCGGAGATCTGCGGACGCTGCAGATTATACCTCAAGTCTCCTGGCATTGGCTGTTGGCTAACGGTGATACTGCGTACTGGGACCTGAATCTGCATATGGGGAAAAACATGCGCAGAAGGGCGTTAGTACTCCACATTCGGTACTCAGTAAGTCCCAAGCCTAACCCCAGTCAAGTAGTGACGAGGTCAGGTTTAGGCCCTACTGAGGTTTACAAAATAACAGGTATAATGAACAAGTAAGTAAAACAGGTAATAATTAACAGTAAATTCTAAGTAAAGACTAGCAAGAAAAGGTATATTTAAATGCTCAGATCAACGCAATATATATAAAGCTCAATAAGAAGGAAAGGCACAATGTAATGCAATATGAGGGAAAGGCTCAGGTCTATGCCCGCAGTCCCTAGGTATGCAATGCAGTATGAGGGAAAGGCTCAGGTCTCTGCCCGCAATCCCTATGTACGCAATGTAGTATGAGGGAAAGGCTCAGGTCTCTGCCCGCAATCCCTATGTATGCAATGTTGTTTGAGGGAAAAACTCAGATCTATGCCCGCCATCCCTATGTATGCAATGCAGTATGAGGGAAAGGCTCAGGTCTATGCCCGTAGTCCCTATATGCAATGCAGTATGAGGGAAAGGCTCAGGTCTATGCCCGCAGTCCCTTTATGCAATACGTAATAAGGTAAATCGTAATATAGCGTAGTTTAAAGACTTTAAAAAATCAATTAGAAATTCCGGAATAAAATCCTTAAATCAATTTCAAATAGTAGTAACGATTGGAAAACCAGTTAGAAATCAATTTACCAGAGTAAAATCTTAAGTTATTAGGCAGTTCAACCGATAACAATAATAATAGAATTTGAAATGAGGCATTGTGTAGAAAGAAATATGGAACTTTTGTGAAAATATCCCGTGCACGCGCTCGTCAACTCGTATACACGGGGTTTTATAGAAAAAATCAGTTAAAAATGCCTAAGGGAAATTCCCCAACACAGAGTTAGGCAAGCCACTTACCTTGACTGTGCAAGTCAATCAATAATCACGCTCTTGCCATGAGTATCAACCTCCGGGTGGCCAAAATCTATTCAATTTGATGGTATAGTGTAAATATAAATTCAAGAAAATCAAAATAACTAATTAATTCGGAACTAATACGCAAAATTAGAAACTTGACCAAAAGGCCCCTCGGGCCCACGTCTTGGAATCGGGAAAGATTTATATTTTCTGAACCCTTATTCACTCACAAGTCTAACCATATGAAAATCTTTCAAATCGGGGGTCAAATACCCAATCAAAACCCCAAAAATCGGTCTAGGAAGTTTCTTCCAATTTTTCCCCAATTTCAACTCAAAATCTCGAATTTAAGGGATGAAATGAAGACTAGAATCATGGAAATTAACCTATGATGGTTAGGAATAACTTACCCAAAATGCCCAGATGTAAAAGCCTCCAAGAATCGCCTATCCCGAGCTCTCAAGGTCTAAAAATGGAGAAAAATAACATAACCCCTCGAATTTTGGAATAAACAAGACAAGATCTCGCACCTGCGGTCCCTTTAACCGCACCTGCGGAAAAATGCATTGCAGGTGCGGAAATCACTTAAGTCCCTTGGAGCCGCACCTGCGGTCGTTTGATGGCGCCTACGGTTCCGCACTTGGGGCACCTGCGACCACTGACAAAACTCCCCCACCATTGCATCTGCGTGATCGCACCTGCGGGAAAACCTTCGCAGGTGCGAAAACACCAGAAGGAGCCTGGTTCAGCAATTTGCCAAGTTCCAAATTCTTTTGTTAAGCATCCGAAATGACCCTGAGGCCCCTAGGACCTCAACCAAAACCATCAACTGATCCCAATACTCTGTCCAAACTTGGTCGAGCCTTAAAAACACATCCCATATCATCAAAATACTCAAATATGCATAGATTTAAGCCTAGGAACTTAGGAATTTCAAGAATTCACCCATGACGCCGAACCACGTCAACTCTCGTCCGAATAGCCTCATATTTTGCACACAGGTCATAAATGACATTCCGGACCTGCTGTTGCTTTCGGAATTCCATTTCGAGTCAGATATCAAAATGTCACCTATCGGCCGAAATCGCCAAAATTCTAACTTTCGCCAATTCAAGCCTAAATCTACATCCGACCTCAAAAATAGAATCTGAACACGCTCCCAATCCCAAAATCACCCAACGGAGCTAACAGAGTTAGCGTATTCCCATTCCGGATCCGTCTTCACACAGCTCCCTCTACGGTCCAATTTCTAAGGTTAAAGTTCACCTTAAAGGACTATATGTCCAAAAACACTCCAATTTTCATCACTCAATGCTCCGACTCGTTCCATTAACATAATAAGACATGGGAGAAACAGTTATCAGGGGATCGGGGTGCTAACTCTCAAAATGACCGACCGGGTCGTTACACTATGAGTCCGAGTCCGATCTGCGGAGTCGATATCCCCACATTTTCCCCGATTCAGGTACCTTTCTATGTCCGTTCGAGGACGAACATTTGTTTTAGAGGTGGATATTGTGATGACCCAAAAGGTCATCCTATGTAAATTTAATTATGACTGTGTTCCGAGGCCTTGAAAGCCTCCGTCTACCTCACCTCGATGGCGTGCGTAGACCGGGCGCGTCGCCGGGAAGCCTTTATGTGGAAAATTGAATAAATGTTGAATTCATGATAATTAATTGAATAAAGTTGACTTTGGTCAACATTTTTGGTAAATGGACCCGGACCCATGATTTGACGATCCCTGAGGGTCCGTGGAAAATATGGGACTTGGGCGTATGCCCGGAATCAAATTCCGAGGACCCAACTCCGAGAAATGAATTTTTAAAGAAAATTGTTTTCTTAAAATAATAAAGGCTTATGAAAATGAACTTTTATGTGAAACCTGTGTTACCGGGCCCGTATGATGGTTCCGGAGCTCGGAGCAGGTTCAATATATGTGTTATTTGAGTTATCTGTAAAATTTGGTAAGGAACGGACTTGATTTGACGTGTTTCTGATCAAAAGTGGGAAATTGAGAGTTAATGAAGTTTTGAGAAAATTATATTGAAATAAGGATTTCCTTAAATTTGAGATTTTGTTTGGAAAGTGATTTTTATGTTATCGAGGCTCGAATGTGATTCCGAGACCAGGAATAGTTCTGTTATGTCATTTATAACTTGTCTGCAAAATTTGATGTCATTCCGAGTTGCATAGGTCGGTCCGGTGCATTGTTATAAAAATCAAGAACTTGAAGTTTCTCAAGTTATGGTTTTAGGGGTTTTGGGGTGTGATTTTGAGATTTAGCATTGTTTTGGGTGTTCCGATGGCTCGAGCGAGCCCGTATTATGATTTAGGACTTGTTGGTATATTTGGACGGGGGCTCGGGTGGGCCCAGGTGCCTCCCGGACACCCAACGGAGCTAAAAACCAGCTAAAACAACTGTTGGTGCAACTGTTGCTGGTGTGACCGCAGGTGCGGGAATGCTCCTGCGGTCCCAGCCTCGCAGGTGCGGTTCCTTTTCCGCATGAGCGGAGCCGCCTGTGCGATCTCCTGCTCCCCAGGTGCGACCCCAGCCTCCCTTGCCATTTTCCGCAGGTGCGATCTTTTTCTCGCCGGTGCGGGACCGCAGGTGCGGTCCCAAGGCCGCAGGTGCGGAACCCCAGTAGGCCAGACTGTTTTTAAATGCAAAAACTCGGGATTTCTTCATTCCCATCATACCAAAAACTCCATTAGAAACTTGTGCGCTTGGGAAGAACACCCCACGACCTAGCTACTGTTAAGGTAAGTTAATTCATTCCTAGTACTGGATTCATGCATAAATTATTAATGGGATTACCTACTAAATTAATGGAAAATCAAGAATTGGGTATTAAATTTCGGGTTCTTGAGATACTTCGCGTATTGCCTGTTTAATTCTATGAATTCAAGTGGAAAATTCATATTTATGATCCTTAGGCTATGGGTGAGTGATTCCTTCGAGAATTTTCGTTATTCGAGCGTGCGGGCCCGGGATCGAATTTTGGTATTTTTGGAAGGATGGTAGAAAATGTATACTTAGGCTTTGGAATTGGTTTATTGAGTAATTATTGATGTTAATAAATCAATTATGTCTAGATATTATCGATTCGGAGTTGGATTCGAGAGGAAAGGTTGTGATTGAGGCTTGACTTGCACTTTGGAGCCGAGATAAGTGTTTGGCCTAACCTTAGCTTGAGGGAATAGGTATAAAGTCTTATTTGCTATGTGTAATTCATGTCCAACGTATAGGTGCGGTGACGAGTACCTATATGTTGCGGTCAAGCATGCTCGTGAGTCAATTGTGATGAATTATACAGTGTTCTTGACATTCTCTGTACTATGAATAATTGGTGATTTAGAAGTGATACATTGATGTTGTTTCATGACGTGGGAAATTATTGATTAATTGTTCAGTTGAGGCTCTTACTGTTGAAATTACACTTCTGAGCGAGTTTGGTTATAGCTGAGTCCCATGCCGGGACGATAGAATTTTATTGAGTATTTATGTACACTTGAGATTTCTTATTGTTTGTTTTCACATTATATTTTTGCTTTTATATTATTTATCGCTTGAGGGGACATGTCGTGATGCTTGTTTATTATTTATCGCACGAGGGGACATGCTGTGCTGATTGTTTATTATTTATTGCACGAGGGGACATGCCGTGCTGATTGTTTATTATTTATCGCACGAGGGGACATGCTGTGCCGATGGTTTACTATTTATCGCACGAGGGGACATGACGTGCTGATTGTTTATTATTTATCGCACGAGGGGACAAGACGTGCTGATTGTTTATTATTTATTGCACGAAGGGACATGCTGTGCTAATTGTTTATTATTTATCGCACGAGGGGACATGCCGTGCTGATTGTTTGCTATTTATCGCACGAGGGGACATGCCGTGCTGATTGTTTATTATCTATCGCGCGAGGGGACCAACCGTGCCGATGGTTTATTATTTATTGCACGAGGGGACATTTCGTGCCGAGTGTCATTATATACACAAGAGGGGACATTCTGTGTCGAGTGATTTTACTATTCATGCATGAGGGGACATTCCGTGCCGAGTGGTTGTGAGATTATGCACGAGGGGACATGCCGTACCTTTTGTTGTTCATTATCTATTCTGAGACGTTAAATTACTGCTTTTACTTTACATTTCAGTTATTACCCTGTTCTACTATGCTATTATTTGTTGTCCCTTTTATCCCCAGCATGTTCTCCCCCGTAAATGTAATTACTTGTTTATTTCCGTCGATATTTTCGTGTTGTTATATAGAATTGCACAGGTATGTATATTGTTGTCAGTCTTAGCCTCGTCACTACTTCGCGGAGGTTAGGCTCGACACTTACTCAGTACATGGAGTCGGTTGTACTGATGCTACACGTGCACTTCTTTATGTTGTGCAGACTACGCAGCCGGACCCGGTGGACACTGACGGAGGAAGCATTCCATCAGTTCATTCAGGGGACATCAGGGTAGACCCGTAGACGTTCGTGGGCCTTGGCGTCACCTTCTACCCTTCTCCTCCAGTTCTGTCTTATTTTATAGTTTCAAAGACATTCATATGTACTTATTTTCATACCATTGTATTTAGTAATCTCATAGACAGTTCGTGAGTATGTGACACCAGTTCTGGGTGGTATTTATGGGTTTTATTTCGAAGCTTCCTATATTATTTTGAACTTAGTTAACTTTCATATTGTTGACCACCGTTGTCTTAGTTATCTTGTTCATTTTAGCTATTAATGAGTTTATTTAGTCCAAACATTGGCTTGTCTAGCGGGTTCAACGTTAGACGCCATCACGGCCTGAAGGTGGGATTTCTGGTCGTGACACACAAGAACATCATCAACAATCCCCACCGGTATCTTTATTGAACGATCGGCCATTTGCAACCTCATACTTGTAGGCCTAGGCATACCTAACCCCGCTTTATTGTAAATAGCAAGAGGCATTACGTTGATGCTAGCCCCATTATCACAAAGATCTCGTGCAAAATCACGCAACCCGATAGTGCATGGAATGGTAAAAGCTCCCGGGTCTTCTTTCTTTTGAACGATGGTGGTTGCAATGTTGGAACTAACCCGGGGAGTCACATTCACCAATTCATTCTTGGTGGTTTTCTTCTTGGTGATCAAGTCTTTCAAGTACTTAGCAAAACCCGGCATCTCTTGAAATGCTTCCACAAATGGAATGTTCACCGATAATTGCTTTAGAATCTCATAGAATTTCTCGAGTTTGCTATAATCAACCCTCCTAGCAAGTCTTTGAGGGAAAAGAGGGGGAGGTCTAGGAATTGGTGCTAGAGCTTTTTGTGTCTCTTTTACCTTTTCCTTAACCTCTCCATGGTTCACTTCTTGAATTTTCACCTCCTTTGGGAGTCTTTCAACTTCAACAACAATTGGCATCTCAACTTGTGCCTCAACCTCTTGTTCAAGATCTTCCACTTCGACCACCTGTTCATTCTCTCCTTGAAGTATTTTCCCACTTCAAGTTGTGATTGCCATACAATGAGAAGTCGGACCACTCCCATTGCCTTTTGGGTTTTGCTATTTTGTCACTTGGGAGTGTGCCCTTTTTGCTTCAGATTTTGCTCTCTTGATAGATCTATCATTTGCATTTCTAACTTTTTTATGGATGCGGTGTGAGAACCCAGAAGCTCGGTCATGTTCTTCATTGAAGTGTCAAATAATTCTTGATTTTACAATGCTCTTTCAAGCATGTTCTCCAATTTGGACTCACTTGAAGAACTTTCCTTCCAAACTTGAAGAGTAAGAGTATTGCCCCTTTGGTGGAACATAGGGGTTTGAACTCCGATTTGAATAGTTGTTGTTGTTGTTACTCAAATTACCTTGATTTGAACTACCTTGATCATTTCTCCACTATTGATGGCCTTGCCTTTACGGGTTAGACCTCCATTGGTTTTGTGTCCTGAACCTTGGTAGGGTTGTTTTTGGTCACCACCTTGAGAGTTGTTGACATAATTTGCATCCTCATAATCCTCATTTGACAAGGGTTCCACATCTTCAACAACATTCACCTTTTTGTTTTGGCTTTCAGTGAACATCTTAGTCAACACATTGATGTTTGTAGCAAGCATGGAAACTACTTGATCTCTTTCCTGGTTCTCCTTAACCATGTTGGTCAAGGAAGGAGTACCATATGCAATTCCACCCGTAGTGTCTTCCGAGTGCTAAGCTTGGTTATGTTCTGCTATTTTGTCAAGAATTTGTGTGACCCTTGAAAATGTTTTATCCATAAAGGATCCATCAACTACATATTTGGCTATAGATTGATTCATAGGATCCAAGCCCATGAAAATCTTCTGCAACAAGATGTTGTCCGAAAAACCATGATTTGGTGACCTCAGTAGATATAGCTAGAATCGATCTCATGACTCATGTAGATACTCTCCTAGTAGTTTCTTGAGGAAATTTTTTTTATTCCGGAGCTCGAACTTCTTGCTTTGTGGGAACCATTTAGCTAGGAAAGATCAGACAAGTTCTGGCCAAGTATGAATGGAATTAGGTGGTAGATTTTTGGATCCATTGCCTTGACTTTCCGGTTAGTGAGTACATGAACACCCTCATCCATAGGGCATCATCTGAAACATGATTCTTCTTGTGCATCACACACACACCCAAGAAGTTCTGAGATGTTGTGTCGGATCATCATCGGTTGAATTTCTGTAAAAACCCTCTCTGCTTTGAGTATTAGGATTAAATTGTGTTCCAGCTTGAAGGTGGCAGCATCAACTCTTGGAGGGACAATGGCATTTGTATCCTCAATATAATCATCTATATCCGCAAATTTCTTCTTGCGGCTCGCCCATGTTTATTTAGTGACACCAAGCAAAGTGTGATGGAATAGAAGGAGACGTAAAGTAAAGCACACATTAAATAGTAATTTCAAAATCGTATTCCCCGGCAACGGCGCCAAAATTTGGTATGCTCAAATTACACCTAAATAAATGGTGTAAGGCGCTCAATGTCAAATATAATAGCCCAACAAGGTTGGGGTCGAATCCCATAGGGTGTAGGTGTGAAAAGGTTACTAGAATTGTGTGAAACTTTACTTAAGTCGTAATCCTACTACGTTAGCTTAAAAGAGAGTGTTGTAATTATGTTTAATAAAGAAAACTATTATGTTGTGAGAATGTAATTAATTTGATTAAGGAAACCAAGGTTGTGTCCCCATCAATGGAATGTAATTCTATCGGTGTTAATATGATATATATATCTATGGAACGTCCTTCAATATGCAAATGGTTCCTAAATGACCAACAAATATTTCCCAATAGTTAGGTGGTATTTTCTCTAAATGCTTTTCCCAAATATAAAAGAGTTGCAATTGAGAATAACTAATTTATGCCAAATAGAACCTACTTATTTCTAAGAGATTCTGTTAAATAAGGTTTAAATCCTTGAGTTTTTGCTAATCAATTCTACCAAAACTCAACCCACTTTTCCAAGTAAAGATAGAGTGAAAGGGCATTAGTCAATGTTTGCAACCACTAACGTTAAATGAAGCATGAGAAATGAATAAATATCAACCAACCATTATATATATATTCAATGGTAAACACCCATTAACTTTACACCCATTTAGGGTCAACAACCTTAGTATTTAAAACTAGTTACTCATACTAGAATCCAAGAACAAAACCATTAAATAAAGTCATAAAACTTATAAAGATACAAGATTCTCTCTTCAAAAGCTTCCAAAACAATGGTGTATTCAATGCTATCAATGTAGCCTCTTTTTCAGATAAGATGTCCCACAAAAACCCTAGTTAATCTATTTATAATGGGATAAAAGTCGGGGTTAAAGTTTGACAAAAATACCCCTACAGATCGCAAATGCGACCACAGAATGTGTCGCGGATCCGTTATGCGGTCTGCATAATTGCAAATCCACCGCATAGTTGCATGCCTAGTTGCCGAGTTGTTCATCGCATAACAGTTAAGCGGTCTGCATGTTTATTATGTGATAGCAGACTATGCTGCAAAATAGCTTTCACAAAAATCTTTCTTGCACTTATGCGGCCATTATGCAGTCCGCATAAGCGATGCGCGACCGCATAATAGACAGCATATTCCTCTCTCAGAACTAGAAAAATTTCTTCAGTATGTTGTTGGTTTGCGGCCCACGCATCACTTCAGTGGTCGCAAACCTGCCGCATTTCTGTCCTTCTATGGGCTTTTGACATCTTTTCCTTGTTCTTAGTTCCTCAAGTCTGGTATACTGCAAAACACCAAAACTACATAAGAAACAACTGAAAATGCTTTAAAAGACGAGCAAAAGGCTATGTAATCAGTATAAAAAGTGTCGAAATTCTACGACACATCAATAAACAACTTATTTTCTTTAAAAATAAACTCATCTTGAAGATTAAACCTATCAAAAGGACCAAACTTACAATCTTAAAAAATCTTGCCAAAATCAACATCATTAGCATAAAGTCCCTTAATTTGATCAAAACCCATCAATTTAGAAGTCAGGGTTGAAACTAAGTCATACCTTCTTGAAAGTGCATCAGCAACAACATTCTCTTTCCCTTGGTTGTAATAAATTACATAAGGAAACGTTTCAATGAATTCAACCCACTTAGCATGCCTCCTATTAAGCTTACCTTGAATATTCAAGTATTTCTAGGATTCATGGTCAGCTTTAATGACAAACTCTCTTGGCCACAAGTAATGTTTCCATGTGGCAAAAGCCCTTACCAAAGCATATAGATCTTTGTCATAAGTGCAATAGTTAAATGTCTCAACTCAACTTCTCATTAAAACAGGCAATAGGTTTAGAATCTTGCATCAAAACAACATCTATTCATTTTCCAGAAGAATCATATTCAATTTCAAAAGGTTTAGAAAAATCAGGCAATTGTGAACATAACTTTTCTTTCAACAAGTTAAAAGCATCATCTTGTTCTTTTCCCCATGTAAAAATATTATCCTTTTTAATAACTTCAGTTAAAGGAAAAGCAATGGTGCTAAAGTCTCTCATAAACCTAGTATAATAATTAGCAAGTCCACAAAAATTCCTAACTTCAGTTCCACTCTTAGGGGCCATTCCTTTAAATCTTTGATTTTCTTTCATCAACCTCAACTCGTTTATAACTAACTACAAAACCTAAGAAAATGACACGATCCACACAAAAAAGTGTACTTTTTAAGATGAAAATAAAAGTTGCTTTCAAAGAACTTCAATACCTTGTTTTAGGTGTTCTACATGCTCTTCTAAAGTGTTAGAAAATATCAAGATATCATCGAAGTACACCACAACAAATTTTCCATGAACATCCTTAAAGATATGATTCATTAATATCATGAAAGTTCTAGGTGCATCAGTCAAGCCAAAAGGCATAACTAACCACTCATTAATATCGTATTTGATTTTAAAAGCAGTTTTCCATTCATCTCCAGGATTCATTCGAATCTTATGGTAACCACTTTTTAGATCAATTTTAGAAAAGATTTTGGATCAATGTAATTGATCCAACTTGTCATCAAGACGGGGAATAGGATGCCGATACTTTACCGTTATCTTGTTGATTGCTCTATAATCCACGCACATCCTCCAGTTTCTATCTTTTTGGGTACGAATATGACGGGAACAGAGCAAGGGCTCATGCTCTCTCTGACAAAGCCTTTCTAAAGTAACTCCTCAACTAGCCTTTGAAGATCCTTTGTCTCTTATAGATTACTCCTATAAGCATGCCTATTTTGGATTTGTGATCTAGGCACAAACTCAATTTTATGCTCAATGCCACGTAAAGGTGGTAATCCATTAGGAATATCTTCAGGAAAGACATCTTCAAAATCCTGCAATAAAGAAGAAATACTACCTAGCAAAGAAGAAGTTAGTAACTCAGAATTAATCAAAGCTTTTTTGTAACTAAGTAGTATTATGGGAAACCCCTCATTTCCTGCAATTAAACATTTGGCTTTTATATAAAAACTCACCTTTTTCCTTTCCTTAGCCTCTTTCCTCTGAACCTCTCACGACCCAATTTTCCCTCCGTTGGGTATCATGATGGCACCTAGTCTTAAGGACTAGGTAAGCCTAATATTAAATAACATAAATCTTAATATCAAACTTTTAAATACTTTTGGAGATAATTATCTATGCTTTGAACATCATTCCCAAAACCCTGCGAGTACAAGTCATAAGCTTTAAAGCATTTACACTAAAATCTCTAATTATCACTGTTCGGAATAAATACAACAGTGTATGAACAAAATATAAGAAGGTGACTACGAAACCGCGAACGTTGGAGCGGTTTTACCTTGATTCTCCAAAACAGCAACCGCGCTGCTACCTATCAATCGACCGGCTATGCAAAAGCTGGAATCTGCACAAAAATGTGCAGAAGTGTAGAATGAGCACACCACAGTGGTGCCCAGTAAGTATCAAGACTAACCTCGGTGATGTAGTGACAAGGACTAGGCAGGACACCCACTGATCTAATAAATCAAACAGACATAAATATGGGAATAACATAATATACCGTCTATTTAAGGACTACACAATGTAATTAACACATAACAAGTTCGAGCGGAAGGAAAAATACAACAAAATACAACAAAACATCATAATAATATACAGGAGGATGAATGGGGACACAACCCGAAAACTGAAAACCATAATACAGTAAGAACAAGTAATAATTCAGCCTGCAACAGTTTCTACGTCAGGCCTTATCCAACAACCCCAAGTGTTTCTATAAATTACTTCGCTTGTAAACCTTCACCCGTAAGTTTATATTGAAAGCTTTGAATATAATCACTTCAAGTAGAAAATTTCTTTGAAATATACTTTCTCCGACTATAAATATATACATTTAGAAAGAGAAATCTTCAAACACAATTCCTTCAAAATAAATGCTTTTCGAACATACTTTCCAAATAAATGCCTTTCAAACATATTTTTCTGCAAGACAAATGCTTTTCAAATATACCTTTAAAATAAAAGTATTTCAGACATAGTTTTCTTCAAGATAAATGCTTTTCAGCTATACTTTTCAATATATATCTTTCAATCATAATCTCTTCAAGATAAATCTACCGGAACTCCGTACGTAACTTAGAATTTGTCATGCAGGACAGGGGGAAAGCTCCCGGAATACGTCCGTAGTCCCAATTAAAATATGCAATACAGTACAGAGAGAAAGCTCCCGAAATACGTCCGTAGTCCAAATTTAAATATGCAATGCAGTACAGGGGGAAATCTCCCTGAATACGTCCGTAGTCCCAATTTAAGTATGCAATGCACTACAGGGGGAAGCTCCCGGAATACGTCCGTAGTCCAAATTTAAATATGCAATGCAGCCAACAGAGATAACAACTAGAACACGACAGAAAACATCGTACATTGCCACAACAAGCACAAAAGCAATAGAGGAAAAAAATGGCAAATGCGACGAGCAAATCAATACAAGAACTTAAATCACATTAATGGTAAAACTCACTCATGAGAAGTAGCCACTGACGGGAATGACAAGCACAAGGAGAAAAGAGTGTAACGAGGGGAAAACCAAGAAAGTTTAGCAACAATTCTCAATATTCAAGTTCACAACAAGAAGGAACCAAGTCATCCCAGCAAGGGAAAACAGTTATAACCAATCTTGCTTAAACAATTAGCTTCACGGAATAAAGCTCAGCTTGAACAATGCTCAGTAATAGGCCACACCAAGGGGATGCCATCAACATGGATGATTATCACACTAAACCTAAGTAGCACTTAAGGAAAAATCATATAAATCACAGTATACGACTCACGTGCATGCTTGACACCAACGAAAAGATATTCCAATTACGGCTAAATAATTATAGGGAGACTAAAAGCAGAAAAATATAATTTAAGTAGGAAGAGATGAAACTAACAACCAGAAACTTAGTCATAACAATTACAAATTCATACACAGGGAATATAAGGACCTAAGAACCCTAAAAGGCCAAATTCATACAAATAAGTCCGAATACACACTCGTCACCTCGCGTACACAGGCTACAATAAACATAGAAGACTCAACTCCTAAGGGGTAGTTCCCCCACACAAGGTTAGGCAAGATACTTACCTCCAAGACGACAACCCGGTACTCTAAAATGGACTTCTCGGGTGAAAAGACCTCCGAACGGCTCAATTCCAACTAGAACAACTTCAAAACACACATAAATCGTATAAGGAACTATTCCAAATAATAAAGTTTCAATCTTTACAAAAATACAAGAATCGACCCAAAAGTCGACCCCCAGGCACGCACCTCGGAACCCGACAAAATTTACAAAAACCGAATACCCATTCCAATACGAGTTCAACCATAAAAGTTTTATCAAATTCCGATACCATTTGGTCCCTCAAATCACGATTTTTCATTTTAGAAATTTTCTTCCAAAATCAACATTTTCCTCCACTCAAAAAACAATTAAATGATGAAAATGAAGATAAAATCATGGGATATATTCACTTCAAGTATCACTTTTAATTCATAATTTACTCATAGTGCGGGGAATATTAGGAACATAGCAAATTTCATCACAATTGACTCACGGGCATACTTGACCGCAACGCATAGGCACTCGTCACCACGCCTATACGTTGGACATGAGTTACACATAGCAAATAAGACTCTATACCTAATCCCTCAAGCTGAGGTTAAGCCAAACACTTACCTCGGTTCCAAGAAAAGTGCAAGTCAAGCCTCGATCACAGCCTTTCCTCTCGAATTCAACTCCGAATCGGGAATATCTAGACATAATGGATTTATAATCATTAATAAGTACCCAATAAATCAATTTCTAAGCCAAGTTATGCATTTCCTACTATTCTTCCAAGAATACTAAAATTCGACCCCGGGCCCACGCGTTTAGATTTTCGAAAATTCGTGAAGAAATCAATTACCCAGAGTCTAAGGATCGAAGTTATGTAATTTATTCAAGAATTTATGGCCTATCATGGAAAATCACG
>MDKH01206864.1:0-44220 GCA_005239495.1 Nicotiana undulata | reverse complement strand
CAGGTGCGGACTCGCACTTGCGTGAAATTGGTCGCGCCTGCGATGGGCCTGGGCCCTGGGAAAAGTCGAGCCTGCGGAGCCTGGTCCGCTCCTGCGGAGCTGCGCCTGCGGAGCCGTGCCTGCGAGAAGAAGTACGCTCCTGCGGCTGAAGCCGCTCCTGCGATTGATTTTCCGCTGGTGCGAGCCTCGCGCCTGTGGCTCATGGACCGCAGGTGCGGTCACACCAGAAGCAGCCACACTAGCTACGAAATTGCTGGTTTTTTACCCCGATTGGGGTCCGGGAGACCCCTGGGCCCACCCGAGCCCTCGAAAAATTACACCAACCAATCCCAAAAAACATCATCCAAACTAGAAATCACTCTCCAAAACCCCTTAGTTCCAAACTTAAGTTTTCAAGAAAATTCCAATGGCTCACCAATACGCCGAACGGGTCTATACTGCTCGGAATGACCCCAAATTTTGCGGACAAGTCATAAATGAATATACGGAACTATTGCTAGTTCCGAAATTCCATTCGGACCATGATATCATGAAGTCCAATTCCAGATCGAATTCTAAATCTTATGAAATCCTGAATTCCAATTCAGGTGCCAAAATACTCCTGGGTCATCAGAAACCCGAGGCAAACACACTCCCAAGTCCGAAATCATCATCCAGAGCTGCTGGAGCTGTCAGAACTCGATTCCGAGGTCGTTTGCTCAAAATGCTGCTCGGAACCAAAATTAGCCAAATAGGCTAGCCTTCAGGAACCAAGTGTTCCTGAACTGGCCAAATCACTTCCGAATCTCGAACTACCTGCCCACACAAGTCATAAGGCACGAGTAGCCGCTATGGAAAGAGTCATTCACGGGAACGGAGTCCCAACACACAAAACGACCGGCTGGGTCGTACATTCTCCCCCTCCTAAACAAACGTTCGACCTCGAAAGGGTCTAGAATCGTACCTGATGTGCTAAATAGCTGTGGGTATCTGTCCCGCATATCCTGCTCGGACTCCCAAGCCGCCTCCTCGACTGGTTGGCCCCTCTACTTGTCCTTAACCGCTGAAACTGTCTTGGACCTCAACTGGCGGTCCTGCCTATCAACAATATCCACAGGCTCCTCCTCATAGCCCATCTGCTCGTCTAGCTGAATAGTACTATATTTGATCACATGGGAGAAGTCTGCGAGATATCTCCGAAGCATCGAAACATGAAAAACCGGATGAACTCCTGATAGCGCTGGAGGCAAAGAAAGTCTATAAGAAACATCACCAACTCGCTCTAACACCTCAAATGGTCCTATATACCTAGGGCTCAACTTGCCCTTCTTCCCGAATCTCATGACACCCTTCATCGGCCAACCTCTTAGCATAACCTGATCTCCTTCCATACATGCTACATCTCGAGCCTGCTGATCTGCGTAGCTCTTCTGCCTCGACTGAGCTGTGCGAAGCCTCTCCTGGATAATCTTCACTTTCTCTAAAGCATCCCTGACCATGTCAGTACCATATAGCCTAGCCTCACCAGGCTCAAACCACCCAATCGGAGAACGGCATCGCCGACCATATAAAGCCTCGAATGGAGCCATCTGGATGCTGGTCTGATAACTATTATTATATGTAAACTCTGCGAAAGGCAAGAACTGGTCCCACTGACCTCCCAAATCAATCGCACAAGCCTTGAGCATATCCACCAGAATTTGGACTGTACGCTCTGACTGGCCGTCAATCTGAGGGTGAAAAGCTGAACTGAGGTCTAATCGAGTACCCATCTCCTGATGCAAAGCTCTCCATAAGTGTGACATGAACTGAGGACCTCGATCTGAATTGATAGATAGTGGCACGCCATGCAACCTGACGATCTCACGAATATAGAGCTGAGCCAACTTCTCTGTAGTATAAGTAGTGGCCACAGGAAGGAAATGCGCCGATTTGGTCAATCTATCAACAATGACCCAAACCGCGTCAACCTTCCGCAAAGTCCGAGGCAACCCTGACACGAAGTCCATGGTAATGCGCTCCCACTTCCACTGAGGAATGGGCATCTGCTGAAATAAACCTCCTGGCCGCTGATGCTCGTACTTAACCTGCTGGCAATTAAGACATCGAGCTACATACTGAACAATATCTTTCTTCATCCGCCTCCACCAGAAATGCTGCTTCAAATCACGATACATCTTTGTCGCCCCTGGATGGATAGAATACCTGGAACTGTGAGCCTCTGCTAGAATTCTCTCCCTCAAACCATGAACATCTAGAACACACAGCCTGCCATGAAGTCTCAAAACACCGTCCTCGCCTAAAGTAACATCCTTGGCCATGCCCTAAATCATAGTATCCTGGAGCTCTGCTAGACGCGGGTCATCAAGCTGTCGAGCCCTGATCTCCCCAAGCAATGAAGACTGAGCTACCACATGTGCCAAGACTCGACGAGGCTCTAAAAGATCTAATCTCACTAACTGATTGGCCAAGGACTGAATGTCCAAGGCTAAAAGCCTTTCCTTAGCTGAAATATAGGCTAAACTTCCCATGCTGGCTGCACGCCTGCTCAAAGCATCCGCTACCACGTTTGCCTTGCCCGGATGATACAAAATGGTAAGGTCATAGTCTTTCAACAACTCAAGCCACCTCCACTGCCTCAAATTAAGATCTCTCTTCTTAAGCAAATTATGTATACTGCGGTGGTCCGTATTGACCTCACAAGATACACCATACAGTTAATGCGGCCATATTTTCAAAGCATGAACGATCGCTGCCAACTCCAAATCATGAACAGGGTAGTTCTTCTCATGAACCTTCAACTGCCGCGAAGCATAAGCAATAACTCTGCCATCCTGCATCAAAACACATCCCAACCCGACGCGTGAAGCGTCGCAATATACTGTATAGGGCCCTGACTCAGAAGGTAATGAAAGAACTGGTGCTGATATCAAAGCTGATTTGAGCTTCTGAAAGCTCGCCTCACAATCATCGGACCACTGAAATGGGGCATTCTTCTGAGTCAATCTAGTCAATGGAGCGGCAATAGAAGAAAATCCCTCGACAAAACGACGATAATAACCTGCCAAACCCAGAAAACTCCTGATCTCCGTAGCTGAAGTAGGACGAGGCCAACCCTGAACTGCCTCAATCTTCTGTGGATCAACCTTAATACCCTCACCTGATACTATATGGCCCAAGAATGCTACGGACTCTAGCCAGAACTCACACTTGGAGAACTTAGCATATAGCTCCTGTTCTCGCAAGGTCTGAAGCACTACCCGCAAATGCTGCTCATGCTCACCCAAGCTCCGCGAATAAATCAAAATATCATCAATGAAAACAATAACGAACGAGTCAATATAAGGCCTGAATACCCTATTCATCAAATCCATAAAAGCTGCTGGGGCATTAGTCAAGCCAAAAGACATCACCAAGAACTCATAGTGACCATATCTGGTGCGGAATGCAGTCTTCAGAACGTCAGAAGTCCGAATCCTCAACTGGTGATACCCTGATCTCAAGTCAATCTTCGAGAACACACGCGCACCCTGAAGCTGATCAAATAAATCATCAATGCGAGGCAGAGGATACTTATTCTTGGTAGTTACCTTGTTCAGCTGGCGATATTCAATACACATACGGAAAGACCCATCTTTCTTTTTCACGAAAAGCACAGGAGCACCCCAAGGCAACACACTAGGCTTGATGAAACCCTTGGCCAATAACTATTCTAGCTGCCCCTTCAACTCCTTTAGCTCCTTAGGAGCCATACGATAAGGAGGGATAGATATAGGCTGAGTATCTGGTGCTAGATCAATGCAAAAATCAATATCCCGGTATGGAGGCATGCCTGGAAGATCTGAGGGAAACACATCCAAAAACTCACGGACGAACGGTACTAAATCAATAGTAAGAGACTCGGCGGTAGTGTCCCTCACATAAGCAAGATAGGCTAGACACCCTTTCTCGACCATGTGTCGAGCCTTTATGAAAGAAATAACTCGGCTGAAAGCACTAACTGAAGCACCTCTCCACTCTAGCCTCGGCGACTCGGGCATGGCTAACGTAACGGTCTTGGCATAACAATCCAAGACGGCATGATGAGGGGATAGCCAATCCATGCCCAAAATAACCTCGAAATCAACCATATCGAGCAATAATAGGTCGGCTCTGGTCTCAAAATCACAGAAAGTAACCACACAAGCCCGGTAGACCCGGTCTACCACCACAAAGTCGTCCACATGAGTGGATACATACAAAGGAGATCCCAAGGACTCACACACAATATCTAGAGAATGAGCAAATAAAGCTGAAACATAAGAGTATGTAGACCCCGGATCAAATAACACTGAAGCCTCCCTACCGCAGACTGAAATGGTACCTGTAATCACCGCATCTGAAGCTACTGCGTCTGCCCTGGCTGGGATGGCATAGAAACGTGTTGGGGCGCCTGATGGCTGAGCTCCCCCAGATCGAGCTGGAGCTAAATGACCTCTACCCGGCTAGCCTCCTCCTCTGGGACGACCCCTGCCAATCTGACCTCCACCCCTCGGTTGTCGAACTGCTGGTGCTGGGACCCTTGGCTGATGGCTCTGCTGCAATGCCTTGCCCTTATAATGGGGGAAAATTCTCCTTACGTGGCCTATGTCTCCACACTCATAACACGTCACCTGGGGCATATCCTGCTGACCCGAGGATTGAGAACCCTGAATGGATTGAGTGACATCCGGCATGGCACTGAACTGTGGCCTGACTGGAGCCACCCTGGCAGGTACTGAAGGTGCTGTATAGGAAGACCGGCTGGACTGACCGCTAGCAAACTGACCCCTGACCCTGCCTGATGTACCTCTGAAGTCCCCGGTGAATCTAGCTCTCTTGTCATGCTGTCCCTGCTGCCCTGACTGGCCCTGACTCCTATCCCTGACACGATAGCCCTCTATACGACGAGCTATTTCAACCACTGTCTGAAATGGAGTGCCCATCTCCACCTCTCTAGCTAAAGAAGTCCTGATGCCAGGATGCAAACCTGCTACAAACCGACGAACTCTCTCTCCATCTGTAGGTAGTATCATGATGGCATGACGAGACAGCTCTGAAAATCTTGCCTCATAATCTGTCACTGACAAGTGCCCCTGCTCCAATATCTCGAACTGAGCCCGCAAGTCTTCCCTCTCAGATGGAGGAATGTATCTATCCAGGAATAGCTGGGAGAACTGATCCCAAGTGACTGGCGGAGAACCGGCTGGCCTGCCCAGCAAATACGACTGCCACCACCGACGAGCTCTGCCCTGAAACTGGAAGGAAGTGAAATCAACTCCGTGAGACTCCAATATACCCATGTTGTGTAGTCTGTCCCTGCACCTCTCCAGAAAGTCCTGGGAATCCTCTCCCTGCTCACCCCCGAAGACCGGAGGCTATAGCTGCGTCCATCTACCCAATAATTTATGTTTATCCCCTCTCGGAACTTGCCTAGATCCCGATGCCTCTAACCCAGGCTTAGCTCTAACAACCGGCGGAATATCTGGAGTATGATGTGGTCCTGTAGTCAGAGCTGTAGGGGTCTGAACTCCTCTTCCTGCCTGAGAGGTGGCAGGATCCGATGGAAGGATGCCTGCCTGTGACATCGTGTCCATGAATCTCAGCATGCGGCCCATGACCTCCTGGAAGCCTGATGCCGTCATAAAGTCCACTGGAGGTGGTGCTACTGGAGGCAGCTCCTCCTGCTCATCAATGTACTGATCATCCATTGGTGCGGCTGGTGTAGCTCTGGGACTCCCTCGCCCCCTCCTACCAGCAGGAGCCCTACCCCGGGTGCCTCGACCTCGTCCTCGAGCGGCAGGGGTAGCAGCCTCCCCCGAATCGGGATCATGAAAAGTACGCGTTCTCACCATCTGTGAGAGAATAGAAGGACAAATTGAGTATAAGGCCAACTGCACGATAGATTCTGAACAAAAGGAGTTTCCTAACACTCTATAGCCTCCCGAAGATAAGTACAGACGTCTCCGTACCGATCTGCAGGACTCTACTGAGTTTGACCGTGACTTGTGAGACTATGTGAACCTAAGCGCTCTGATACCAAGCTGTCACGACCCAAAACCCGGTTCAGGTCATGATGGCACCTAACGGCGAGGTTAGGCAAGCCAACATATGAGTCCTTAGGAGATACTACCCCAGAACTCGATATTTCCAGTTATTTACAATTTAAAACAATTATAATGCGGAATATAACAGCGATATGAGGTCAGGCCGTATATACAAGCTGAACCACAGCTAGGCAAAATATGAACAACCCCGAAATCCAACATAACTACAACAAGTGTGTGCTAGGACTAGTATCACAGTGTCAATGGGCGGCTACATAGATACAGCAACTGAAATATATATATACAAAAAATACAGGCCGCAGTCTGGAACAAAAGACTGAGCAAAATTAAACTAGAAGGCTCCAAAAGTGCTGTCAGTATGACGCCAAGAAGACAGCTCACCGTATGGAACGACTCCGCGATCAGTATCTATCAGCTGACAGACGACCAGACGGACCAGTCTCAACACCTGCACAATCAAGTGCAGAAAAGAAAAGAAAGTGCAGCATGAGTACATATAAACAAATATGTACCCAGTGAGTATCCCGTCTAAACTAGTAAAGAGTAGTGACGAGAGGTAGAATATATACTCACTAAGGTCCAGTACATAATAAAAATAAGGTACACGCCGAGCAATAAATAAGGAGGGAAAATACATCAAGTATATGGACATGTAATCAACAAACAGGTAACTAATCTCAAACATAACCTTTCTTTGTAAGCTGATCATATGTATCACTTGTTTTCTTTCTCATTATCTGAAATGTCTTATCTTATAATCTCAATTGTTCACTTTCCAGTACTCAGTATCGTTTCTCAACTCATCATCATACGATCCCAACTCAATGCAAATGCTTGTATATATATATATATCCGACACGGACAAGACTATCGGCCGAAGTCATAAGGGTGGGTCATAAGGACTGACTCGGTCATAAAGCTCCACACGCTCGCGAATCATACCTGCAACTCGTGCGCTGACTCGATACCTCCATGCTCGCGAATCATTCATGCGACTCGTGGGCCAATATCTCTCGCCGCTCGCGAATCATACCTGCGACTCGGGGGAAAATGACATAAATATATATACTCTCCCGATCACGAATCATACCTGTGACTCGGGGCCAATGATGTAAAGTAAAACCCTCCCCGATCACGAATCATACCTGTGACTCGGGGGCCGATAAAAATAGTAGTATAATTCTTCCCTGATCACGAATCAAACCTGTGACTCAGGGGCTGGTAAAATAAGTCTGATTTCTCCCTGATCACGAATCAAACCTGTGACTCAGGGGCTGATGAAAATAAGTGTAATTCCTCCCTGATCACGAATCAAACCTGTGACTCAGGGGCTAGTAAAATAAGTCTGATTTCTCCCTGATCACGAATCAAACCTGTGACTCAGGGGCTGATGAAAATAAGTGTAATTCCTCCCTGATCACGAATCAAACCTGTGACTCAGGGGCCAGTAATGAAAATATAAGTTCTCCCCGATCACGAATCATACCTGTGACTCGGGGGCCATGAATGCATGAATGCATATATATGTGTATATGTAGACACCATGGTACCGACTCATCAATGCTCAACGGGATCGGATATTCGCATCTCTCTTGATAGTCAAAGTTAGGATTTTATGTCATATTATCCTCTTTTCTCATAATATCGCCATGGTAGAATAATTCAAGTATAGGAAGGATTTACAATCACCTTCATTTTTGCTCAACAGCTCAGGATCAAGATTTATCTCATTTACTCCGTTCTCTTTATCAGTTACATCAGAAGTAACACAATTAATCAATTGATGAAATTCATAATTCTTATCTGGATAATATGTACATTTAATTCAAAGCTATTATAGCTCCATTTCATCATTTACCGGCAATTAACTTGTACGAAGCATTAGATAATATCAAACAAACAGCTAGAACATGCTCGTGGGTCCTACGGCTACCCAACATACAGTATAGATGCCACGTACGGACTCTCGTCACGTGGTACGTACGCAGCCCCCTCAACAATCACAATTAGCAACAAGGAGCCTAGGGGACGTTTCCCCCTTACAAAGTTTGGAAAGGAGACTCACCTGGACAAGTACTCCTCCGGTCAACGGACCAATCAACAAGACGCACGAATCCTCCGAATTACCTTCGATGGCTCGCAACTAGCCAAAAACACATAATTATATCAATTTAGGAGGAATCGAGGAGGATTTATCAAAGATTTCCCTTAAAACACATTCTTGACGTACTTGGAATATTCAACTCCGAGCCTCGGCGTCCGGAAAATTACGATTCTTGAAGAAATGCGCTATACGTCGCCTAAGGATCAAGATTAACTTAATTAATCATTCTATAACGGCCCAAAAATCAGAAATTCAATTTTCTTCTCAAAACCCTCTATTTTTTCCCAAGCCTTCCCATGGATTTTTATGAATTTTCATGGATTATGGAAGTGAAATTCTTCAAGAATTGAAGTAATGAACATGCGGGAAGCCAAAGAATTACTTACCTGAGTAATTAGGCCGAAATCACTGCTCTAGAGCTCTTGGGGTGTGCAACAATGGAGGAAAATTGTGTTTGGGAAGAAAATTCACGAAATGGGGCTTTTTATATTAACTGCCTAGCAGTTTCCGCCCTTGCGACCCTTGGATCGCAAGTGCGGACTCGCACCTGCGGAAAAAGGGTCGCACCTGCTAAAAGGCCTGGGCCTTGGGGTTCTCGCTCTTGCGGACTTTGGATCGCAGGTGCGGACTTGCACTTGCATGAAATTGGTCGCGCCTGCGATAGGCCTCGGCACTGGAAAAAGTCGCGCCTGCGGAGCCGCGCCTGTGAGAAGAAGGCCGCTCCTGCGGCTGGAGCCGCGCCTGCGATTGATTTTCCGCTGGTGCGAGCCTCGCGCCTGCGGCTCATGGACCGCAGGTGCGGTCACACCAGAAGTAGCCACACCAGCTATGAAATTGCTGGTTTTTGACCCCGATTGGGGTCCGGGAGACCCCTGGGCCCACCCGAGCCCTCGAAAAATTACACCAACCAATCCCAAATCATATGACGGACTCGCTCGAGCTCCCAGAACACTAAAAACATCGTCCAAACTATAAATCACTCTCCAAAACCCCTTAGTTCCAAACTTAAGATTTCAAGAAAATTCAAATGGCTCACCAATACGCCGAACGGGTCTATACTGCTCGGAATGACCCCAAATTTTGCGGACAAGTCATAAATGACTATACGAAACTATTGCTAGTTCCGGAGTTCCATTCGGACCATGATATCATGAGGTCCAATTCCAGACCGAATTCTAAATCTTATAAAATCTTGAATTCCAATTCAGGTGCCGAAATACTCCTGGGTCATCAGAAACCCGAGGCGAACACACTCTCAAGTCTGAAATCATCATTCGGAGCTGCTGGAGCTGTCAGAACTCGATTCCGAGGTCGTTTGCTCAAAATGCTGCTCGGAACCAAAATTAGCCAAATAGGCTAGCCTTCAGGAACCAAGTGTTCCTGAACTGGCCAAATCACTTCTGAATCTCGAACTACCTGCCCACACAAGTCATAAGACACGAGTAGCCGCTATGGAAAGTGTCATTCACGGGAACAGAGTCCCAACACACAAAATGACCGGCTGGGTCGTTACAAAATGCGTCAATATATACTCAAGAGTATGAAATTCTCCAACTAGCTTAGTTAATTCATCTTACTTTGAAAAATCCCAAAATACACCCCCAAGCCCACATGCTCGGATTCTGAAAATTTTCGAAGAAAACACACACCCATAACCTAAGGATCATTAATATAGGATTTTTGTATGATTTCATGGTTAATAAGTGGGAAATTCTCAAAAGTTCACCAAGCCCTAGGTTTTTACTCTAACCCTCGATTTACACTAATTAGGGGTTAATCTTCCTAGGAATTGATGTATTAAACCAACATTTAAGTGGAAATTACTTACCTCTTAGTAGCTAGGTCGTTTGGCTCTCTCTTAAGCTCCCATAGTCGACAATGGTGGAAGAAATGGGGTGAAAAATGGTTAAGTCCCGTGTTTAAAGAACTCACTGCCATCAGTGATTTCGCACCTGCGGCTCGAGGACCAGACCTGCGGTCTCGCACCTGCGAGCCAAGGCTCGCACCTGCGGATGTAGACAAGAAGGCCTGAGATCACACCTGCAGAGGAAAGCCCGTACCTGCGGCTCCGCTCCTGCGGAAACATGTCCGCACTTGCGATAATAGACTTCCTCGCCTGGGGCCACACCTGCGAGGCCTAGACCACAAGAGCGGGCTCGCACCTGCGACTGGGCAACCGCACCTGCGGTCACACCAGTTCAGGTGCACTAGCTGTTAAGGCTGCTGGTTTTCGGCCTCGTTTGGTTCCCGGAAGGCAACTGCGCCTACCCGAGCCCCCGTCCAAATATATCAACAAGTCCTAAATCATATTATAGACTCGCTCGAGCCTTCGGAACACCCAAAACAATGCTAGAACTCAAACTCACACCTCAGAACACCTTAGAGTCAAACTTAAGAACTTCAAGTTCTTGAATCCGGTTTCAATGCGCCGAACCGACCTATACAACTTGGAATGACACCAAATTTTGCAGGCAAGTCATAAATGACATAACGAAACTATTCCCGGTCTCGGAATGATAACACAAAAACACGTCCCAAAAAATATTATGAACTTAAGGAAACTCTATTTCTCTATTTGGCGTCAAAACGCTCCCGGATGATCCAAAACCAATTCCTGACATACGCACAAGTCTGAAATCATTATACGAAGCTACTGGAACCGTCAAAACTCGATTTCGAGGTCGTTTACTCAAAATATTGACCGAAGTCAAACTTGGCCTTAAAGGCCAACCTTAAGGAACCAAGTGTTCCTATATCACTCTAAACACTCCCGAATCCCGAACCACCCGTCCCCGCAAGTCATAAATCACTATAAGCCACTACAGTAAGTCTTATTTAGGAAAATAAGATCCGAATACGCAAAACGACCGGTCGGGTCGTTACACTTAGAGTTATAGCAAGATACATATGTGCACAAATTGCACGTAGGATGTGGTACTTCAAGACAAAGAATTGTATATGTTTCAAGTGATTTAAATCCTTTATGGGTTGTCGTATAAGCCATATAAATAGTCTTTAGATGCATATCAAGTTTTTATGTCATGCTAGACATAAGATAGATAAAAGTAATTGCATTTGTCATTGACTTTATCATACTATATTTTAAGTGTGAAGGCTTTTAGATGATGTTATTTTACTAAAATATCCGTCAAAATCTAAGTGACTAATTTACACTCTACCTAAAAGTAACATTTTTACATTGTCCCTTCAAAATTTTAATAATATAAAGATGTAAAACGCTAAACTATAATATTCAATGCATCTTATGTAGGAATTTTCACCGTGTTTATCATGGTGCAAACATTAAATTACAATCTTTACGTTTTTTAAAAACCAACCTTTTGAAATTTCTATAAGTATAACAAAACGTTTAGTATTCCTAGCATATAAATATAGTATTTCAGAATCATTTGATGAACAAACGTAAATCTTCACAATTTGAAATATTTAGCGCAAATTGTTTAATATTCCTAGCTTATAAATATATTATTTCAGTATCTCATATGTTATATTTTTGCTGTCTTGATTCTGAAAGATGGAGAATTCATGTCAGTTTACAATTGACAAAAACAAGGAGTATAAATAACTGATGGGATGTCAAATATTTTGATGACTTTTCTCTGCTTCTTCTTAATTATATACGACAAGCCATATTTCTTTTCTCAATCTTTCTTTTGTATATATTACTGTTTGTTGATCATTTGGTTCTTCTTAATAGAATAGGAAGTGTAGACTGAGTCAATTAATTTGTTGCAGGAATAGAGAAAAAGCTTCTACAGAAGTGAGAGAGTTTCTCTAATGTTGCAAATATGGTTCTCTTTGAAACCTTTTCATTTCCAAAAGAAAAAACGTATGAAATTGTTCATGTACGTTACATATATCCTTTCATCAAATTTGGCATTTTATAATTGACATTTCCACATTCTCTCATTCCCCTTTAGACCTTTATGTTTTATCCAACATAAATTTTGAGATTCTAGCTAACTTTTAGATGTTCTTCTTGGTTTATAGGTACAAATGTACAATTATCGTGCAAAACTTTTTCATACATTGTCATTGTCGAAATGCAATCATAGAAATGTAAATATATATTTTCAAATATCAAAACTAATCGTTGAAAATTGATAGGAGCATAAAATAATTCAGTCTTTTTTTTTTTTCATTGTTTCCTCATTTTTCTTTTGTTTTTCCCTCCCAAATATTCTTTTGATTTCCTTTTTCTTGTTTCGTATGGAAGACAATATTTATGTGAAATTATTTGTTTGATAAGTCTATACATGTTTTTGGTCATATTGAATTATAGAAAATATGGGGTTAATTATGTAATATTATTTTTCGTACTAATATTATTCTTTTGACTCATTATACATGTTCGTCATTTGCTACCATCTATTTGCCTGAGTTGATATTCGTCTTACGAGCACACACAAAATTAATATTCACGGGTAAGTTTGTCTCTTATTTGTTAATGTACTTTTATAAGTGTCTTGCTTATTTTATATTTGCTCCTCTTCTTGAATATATTTTTATATCAATGAAACTCGATATTATTTTTTACGTAAATTTAGTCTTGAAAATGCTTGTTGCTGTTTTGGTAGGAAGTATTGATCTCTCAATTACTTTATTTTTCTACCATTATAACTATAAACCAATGGCATCATAGGAGGTGAAGTAAAAAATCACAAGAAAGTGAATCTAACTCTCCATTTTCTACCACACTTAATCTTCTTACTTAAACAATAATTTAAGAGGTAGGAATATTTATTAAATTAATTGAGTTTTTTGTCCAGAACCTAACCTCTATTTAGGATAAGTAATATTTTTTTATATTGTTGTAAAGTATCTTACAAATTTGATTGAGTTTCATGATTTTGAATCCTACTTCAATATGCACTTTTGTCAGCCATCATAAATCCTACAGGCTTAAAATTTTCATCAAAATCAATAGTTATTTTCTATGCTATGTTGTGACGCGTACTAGCAATATAATGGTATTTGTTTCCCGCGTATGTGGCAATGAAAATAAAACAATCTCTCTTTTCCCTCGAGTAGAGGTAAGGTCTACGTACACCTTATTCTCTCCAGACCCCACTTACGAGATTTTATTGAATCATTGTTGTTATTGTACGTAGCAGTGAAACAAAGTGACTTATTCTTACTTTGAAAAAAGACGTTTCTCATTGACTTTAGTGTCCTCATCTAACACAAAAGATAGAAGGATTGTTCATCTCTCAAAATATAATGCACCATCGACAAAAATATAGTAATAATATACTATTTGTATTCTTTTTCGAAAAAAATAAAAAAGAATACATAACTTATATACTGAAACTTCAGTAAGGCATTGAGGACACATATGGGGAAGATATTATTTCTTTATTGAACTAACTAATAAGACCATCATTCATAAAACTTACTCTTTCTTTTTAATTTATATAGTTTATAACTCAAATATAATACTAAATAATAATATTTTTATGATCGTTTAAAATTATTTACTCATTGTCGGGGTACACGCGCAACGCGCATGTTCAAAGACTAGTGCTTTCAAGTGTTTGAACTACATGTTTAAAATTACATGTCTTTCATATGAAATCAATTCTATTCTAATTGTGTCTTTTTCATCTGGCCAATATTTTTGTGTCTATATTCGATAGACTTAGGATCCTCATCTATATGTAGTGCTATCATAGATATCGACGAGGAACATTTTTGTGATGACCCGAAAGGTCATCCCGTGTAATTCTAACTAAATCTGTATTTCGAGGCCCTGAAAGCCTCCGTTTATCTCACCTCGATGAGCGTGCATAGCCCGGGCGCGTAGCCAGGAAGCCTTTATGTGGAAATTGATAAAAATGAGGTTTTTATAATAATTAATTGAATAAAGTTAACTTCGGTCAATATTTTGGTAAACGAACCCAGACCCATGATTTGACGGTCCCGGAGGGTCCTTAGAAAAATATGGGACTTGGGCGTATGCCCTAAATCGAATTTCGAGGTCCCAAGTGTAACGACCCGACCGGTCGTTTTGCGTATTAGGATCATGTTCCCTTAAATAAAACCTTCCATAGCGGCTACTCATGCTTTATGACTTGCGAGGACGGGTGGTTCGGGATTCAGGGATGGTTTGAGTGATTTAGGAACACTTGGTTCCTTAAGGTTGGCCTATTTGGCCAAGTTTGACTTCGGTCAACATTTTGAGCAAACGACCTCGGAATCGAGTTCTGACAGCTCCAGTATCTTCGTATGATGATTTCGGACTTGGGCGTATGTTCGGCTCGGGTTTTCGATGACCCGGGAGCATTTCGGTGCCCGAAATGGAAATCAAGATTTCCTTATGTTTGAAATTTGGTTTGGGATGTGATTTTATGCTATCGAGGTCTGAACGGAATTCCTGGACCAGGAATAGTTGTGTATGGTCATTTATGACTTGTCTGCAAAATTTGAGGTCAATCCGAGTAGTATAGGCTCGTTCGATGCATTAGAGTGAATTCTAGAATTTCAAGTTCTTAAGTTTGATTCAATTTGGTTTTGGGGTTGAATTCTGAGTTTCGTTGTTGTTTTTCATGTTTCGAAAGTTCGAGCGAGTGGGTATCATGAATACAGACTTGCCGATGCTTTTGGACGGGGTCTCGAGGGGCTCGGATAAGTTTTGGACCGCCGGGAGCTAAGTTTGAAAACCCAGATTTTTGTTGTCTGGTTTCCTTCTTCGCGATCGTGGAAGGTGGGTCGCGATCGCGGAGAAGGAATTGGGCTGGGCTGCTGATTGCTCTTCGCGATCGTGGAAGGTCGAGTCCTTGGCCTTCGCGATCGAATCCCTGTCTTCGCGATCGTGGAAGGCTGGATCCGATGCCTTCGCGATCGCAGTCCCTTCCTCGCGTTCGCATAGATCTAGGTCGGGGCCAGGCATAATTGCCCTTCGCGATCGCAGGACCTCTGCCACGATCGCAGAGGTCTGGTCAGGTTGCCATCGCGATCGCGGTTAAGAAAAACTGGCAGATTCATTTTAATACGGGATTTGGCCTCATTTTGCCATTTCCATCTTTTTCCCCAAGCTTGGTGAGAGATTCCAAAGAGAGGTCATCCAACCCACTGCCAAGGTAAGTAAATTCCATATTAGTACTAGTTTTTAACATCAATTCCTAGTTAATTTCTCTTCTAAATAATCAAATTCATGAAATTTGGGTAGTAACTTTAGGGCTTTTTTAAGAACTTGTGAATTATCCGTTCAAGGCCATGAATTCAAGTAAAAATTGCGTAATTATGATCCTTAGGCTACGGGTGAATGATTCCCTTAAGAATTTTCGGGATTCGAACATGTGGGCCCGGGGTCGAAATTCCAAAATCCTTCAAGAATGTCTAATTTTGGGTTTATTGGTTAATTCTTCTTCCTTGAGCTTGAATTGATTCAATTACGCTGTATTTGGCTAGTTGCGAGCCGTCGAGGGTAGTTTTCGGAGATTCGGGCGCATCCTTGATTCGATGGGTGATTTCGTCACAAGGTATGTTTCCTTTCCAACCTTGTAAGGGGGAAATGTCACCATAGGTTCCGTAATTGCTATGTATACATGTTGTGGGGGCCGCGTACGTACCAAGTGACGAGAGTCCGTACGTGGTGACTATATTGCTATGTCGGGTAGCTTTAGGACTCACGAGCATGCCTATATGTGCCTTATTTGTACCTTTATTTGCGTTATGAGTTGTAATTATTGTTGAGGTGATATGGAGATGAGAAATACTATGATTTAAATCCCATTTGACTATCTGTGGTATTGGCACAGTCCTATTGAGTTCACTGTGGAGTTGGTACACATATGTACTTATATATGTATATGCACTTGTCATCGAGTGAGCACACGAGTCGCAGGTATGATGCTCGGCCGTGGGTCAGCTTGTATATTATTATTATCGAGTCAGCACACGAGTTGCAGGCATGATGCGCGATCGCGGGTCAACTTATCATTATCGAGGCAGCACACGAGTCGCAGGTATGATGCGCGATCTTGGGTTAGCTTATTACTATAGATTCAGCACGCGAGTCACAAGTATGATTCGCGACCATGGGTTAGCTTATGAACTCAGTCCTTATGACTCTGGCCGGTTATCTTGTTGTCTTGTCCTGGTATGGTATGATCACTTGAGTTCTGAGTCACTGATAACGGGATTGTCAGGTATTGTCTAAGAGGAGAATTTGGTACTTTGTAGTTCATTTTTTAGTTATTACCTGGATTACATTATTTGCTATGTACTTATTGTTCACTACTTCACATGCCTATTGCTTTAGCCATATCTCGTTCTATATTATGTTGCTGGACCTTAGTGAGTATCTAGTCGACCTTTCGTCACTACTCCTTCGAGTTTATATGGGATACTCACTGGGTACATATTTATTTATGTACTCATGCTGCACTTCTTCTTCTGTACTTGACTGTACAGGCCCGGAGGCTGGTACATCTGACTATCAGGCCGGTGCTAGATATTGACTTGTGTTGATTAGACTTCACGGTGAGCTGCTCTTCCCGGCGACCCCCTGGCAGCACCCTGAAGTTTCTTTTGTCATTTTCCCCATCTATTTCATTCAGACTGTGGACTTGTATATATATTATCTTGGTATATTCTAAAAGTTGCCCGTGACACTCGTGACACTAGTTCCTTGCACACACGCAACATATATTTTGGGTTTTGGGCTGTATATTTATAGATATGCTTATCGTTTAGTTCATGTATCTATGATGTTATTTCATATCACAGGCTATTATCATGTTCATATCTGATTAAAACTGGTAAATGTTGGGATATTAATCAAATGGGGATGGTAACACTTAGTGTCATTCATGTTGGCTTGCCTAACCCCGCTGTTGGGCGCCATCACGACCTGAATTAGGATTTGGGTCGTGACAACGTGGTATCAGAGCTTTAGGTTCACGTAGTCTCACGAGTCACGGGCAGACCTAGTAGAGTCTTTCCTATCGGTACGGAGACGTATGTACTTATCTTCAGGAGGCTATAGGGTGTTAAGAAACTCCTCTTTGTTCATATCCTATCGTGCAATCGATGATGTACTCAAATTTGATCTTTTACTCTCTCACATATGGTGAGGACGTGTGCTTCTCATGTTCCTGATCCGCTCGAGGCTGCTACCCCCGCCGCTCGAGGCCGTGGAAGGGGCAGGGGTAGGGCACCTGCCCGAGGTAGGTGACGAGGGCGTCCTAGAGCTGTACTAGTTGCACCACTTGAGGATCCTATTATCGAGGAGCGGGACGGGTTGCCTCCAGTTGCTCCTGCTCCAGCGTAATTTATGACGGCACCACGCTTCCAGGAGGTCATGGACCGCATGTTGAGATTCATGGACACCATGTCCCAGGCAGGCGTACTTCCAGCAGATCCTGCCACTTCCCAGGTGGGAGGGGGAGTTCATACCCCTACCGTCCAGGCCACCAGACAGGCAGCAACACACCACACTCCGGGTACATCGCCCGTGGGTGGGGTTCAGCCTGTAGTCGCAGCGCTAGAGCTCAGGCCAGTTATAGAGGGCGACCAGAAGAAGATGCTAGACAGATGGACCCGACTTCGCCCTCTAGTCTTAGGGGGAGAGCGGAGTGAGGATGCCCAGGATTTCATCGACAGGTGCAGGGATAGACTGCTTAATATGAGGATATTGGAGTCGCATGACTTCACTACATTTCAGCTAGAGGGCAGAGCTCGCCGCTCGTGGTAGTCATATGTTCTTAGCAGGTCAGCAGACTCTCCTCCTGTCACCTAGAGTTAGTTTACTCAGCTATTTCTGGATAGATACATTCCACCATCTGAGAGGGAGGAGCTTCGGGGTCAGTTTGAGTGGTTAGAGCAGGGGCAGATATCCGTGACTGATTATGAGGCGAGATTTTCAGAGTTATCCCGCCATGCTCTTATGATATTGCCCACTGATGCCGAGAGGGTACGACGGTTCGTGGCAGGATTACATCTAGGTATCAGGACCTCTATGGCTAGAGAGGTAGAGATGGGTACCCCGTACCAGCTTGTAGTCGAGATAGCTCGACGAATTGAGGGATACCAACTGAGGAGCAGGGAGCAGGGTCAGTGTGAATTCAAGGGTGCTCCAGCTAGGAGCAGGGGTCAGTTCAGAGGCGGTCAGTTCAGTAGGCCTTCATATGCAGCACCTCCACTATCTCCCACGGGTGTCCCAGCGAGGCCTCAGTTTAGTGCCATGCCAGAGCGCTCCTACCATCCTCCAGCCATCCACAGTTCACCCAGTGGTTACTCCAGCCGTCAGATATCCTCTGGTTCCTATTTCAGTTATGTATTAGATGATTCTCACCGCACTCTGACTATTCGGGACTCTTACTCTTCAGGACAGCAGGGTATGTCACATTTGAGATGCTTCGAGTATGGGGATTTAGGCCACGTGAGGAGAGATTGCCCCCATTATCGGGGCAAGGTTGTGCAACAGAGTCACCAGCCTATGATTTCAGCAGTAGCAGTTCAACAACCTTGGGGTAGGGGTCAGGTTGATAGGGGCCTTCCTAGAGGGGGAGGCAAGTCAGGATGGGGTATGGCAGCTCCAGCTCGTTCTGGGGGAGCTCAGTCTTCAGGTGCTACAGCTAGATTCTATGCTATTCTGGCCAGATCAGACGTAGTGGCCTCAAACGCCGTGATTACATGTATTATTTCAGTCTGTGGTAGGGAGGCTTCAGTGTTATTTGATCCAGGGTCTACATACTCATATGTTTCAGCATTATTTGCTCATTTTCTGGATGTTCCTCATGAGTCCTTGGGTTCTCCTTTGTATGTGTCCACTCTTGTGGGCGATTCTGTGGTAGTAGACCGGGTCTACCGATCTTGTGTGATTACCTTTTGTGGGCTTGAGACCAGAGCCGACCTGTTATTGCTCGACATGATTGATTTCGAGGTCATTGTGGGCATGGATTGGCTATCTCCTTATCATGCTGTGTTGGATTTCCATGCCTGAGTTGCCGATGTTAGAGTGGAGGGGTTCTTCAGTTAGTGCATTCAGCCGGGTCATTTCCTTTATGAAGGCCCATCATATGGTCGAGAAGGGGTGTTTGGCTTACTTTGCTTATGTGCGGGACACCACCGCATAGTCTTCTACCCTTGATTCAGTGCCAGTTGTTCGAGAGTTCCCAGATGTATTTCCTTCAGATCATTCAGGCATGCCTCCAGATCGAGATATAGACTTTTGTATTTATTTGGCTCTAGATACTTAGCCTATTTCCATTCCCCCATATCGTATGGCTCCTAAGGAGCTAAAGGAGCTGAAGGAGCAGCTTGAGGAGTTGTTGGCCAAGGGGTTCATTAGGCCGAGTGTGTCGCCGTGGGGTGCTCCAGTCTTATTTGTAAAGAAGAAGGATACCATCAAGAACAAGTATCCTCTACCGTGCATCAATGATTTGTTTGACCAGTTGCAGGGTGCTCATATGTTTTCTAAGATTAATCTGATATCGGGTTATCACTAATTGAAGATTCGGGCTTCTGATGTTCCGAAGACTACATTTCGCACCAAATATGGCCATTATGAGTTTCTAGTGATGTCCTTTGGCTTGACTAATGCCTCAGCATCATTTATGGACTTGATGAATAGGGTGTTCAGGTCGTTTATCGACTCCTTCGTTATTGTTTTCATTGATGATATATTGATCTACTCACGGAGCCTTGGTAAGCACGAGCAGCATTTGAGAGTTGTGGTTCAGACTCTACGAGTGCAGAAGCTATATGCTAAGTTCTCTAAGTGCGAGTTCTCATTGGAGTCTGTGGCATTTTTGGGGCATGTGGTATCCGGAGAGGGTATCAAGGTTGATCCGCAGAAGATTGAGGCAGTTCAGAGTTGGCCGCGTCCTACTTCAGCTTCAGAGATTAGGAGTTTTCTAGGTTTATCAAGCTATTACCGTCGATTCGTGGAGGGATTCTCCTATATTGCACCTCCATTGACTAGATTGACTCAGAAGAATGCCCCGTTTCGATGGTCCGACGAGTGTGAGGCGAGATTTCAGAAGCTCAAGTCAGCATTCACCTCAACACCAGTTCTGTCATTACCTTCCGAGTCTGGGGTGTATACCGTGTATTGTGACGCTTCACGCATCGGGTTGGGATGTGTGTTGATGAAGGAAGGTAGAGTTATTGCTTATGCTTTGCGCCAGCTGAAGGTTCATGAGAAGAATTACCCTGTGCACGACTTAGAGTTGGCGGCGATTGTTCATGCTTTGAAGATCTGGCTGCAGTAGTTGTATGGTGTGTCTTGTGAGGTCTACATTGACCACCGCAGTTTGCAACATTTGTTTAAGCAGAGGGACCTTAATTTGAGGCAGCGGAGATGGCTTGAGTCGTTAAAGGACTATGATCTCACTATTCTGTATCACCCTGGCAAGGCGAATGTAGTAGCAGATGCTTTGAGTAGGAGGGCAGCGAGTATGGGTAGCTTGGCCTACATTGAAACTCAGGAGAGACCTTTAGCCTTGGACATTCAGTCCTTGGCCAATCACCTGGTGAGATTGGATCTTTCGGAGCCTCGTCGAGTTCTAGCTCATGTGGTTGCTCAGTCTTCATTATTGGGAGAGATTAAGGCTCGACAGTTTGATGATCCATGTCTGACAGAGCTTCGGGATATGGTGGTTCAGGGTAGGGCCAAGGAGGTTACCTTGGGCGAGGATGGTGTTCTGGGACTCCAGGGCCGATTGTGTGTTCCTGATATTGATGGCCTGAGAGAGAGGATTCTAGAAGAGGCGCACAGTTTTCGGTATTCTGTTCATCCAGGAGCGACAAAGATGTATCGTGATTTGAAGCAGCATTACTGGTGGAGGCGGATGAAGAAGGACATAGTGCAGTATGTGGCTAGGTGTCTCAATTGCCAGCAGGTCAAGTACGAGCACTAGAGGTCAGGAGGACTATTTCAGTAGATGCCCATTCCTGATTGGAAATGGGAGCGCATCACCATGGACTTCGTGGTTGGGTTGCCTCGTACTTTGCGTAAGGTTGACGCGGTTTGGGCCATTGTGGATAGATTGGACAAATCGGCGCATTTCATTCCTGTGGCTACTACCTACACTACAGAGAGGCTGGCTCAGATTTACATTCGGGAGATAGTCCGGTTGCCTGGTGTGCCGGTGTCTATTATATCAGATCGAGGTCCTCAGTTCACTTCATAGTTCTGGAGAGATTTTCACAGTGAGATGGGCACTCAGATAGACCTCAGTTCAGCATTTCACCCTCAGACTGATGGCCAGTCAGAGCGTACAGTTCAAATTTTGGAGGATATGCTCAGGGCTTGTGTGATTGATTTTGGAGGTTAGTGGGACCAGTTCTTTCCCTTGGCGGAGTTTGCATACAATAATAGTTATCAGTCCAGCATCGAGATGGCTCCATTTGAGGCTTTATATGGTCGGCGGTGTCGTTCTCCTATCGGCTGGTTTGAGCCTGGCAAGGCCAAGTTATATGGCACGGATCTAGTGAGAGATGTTTTGGAGAGAGTGAAGATAATTCAGGAAAGGCTCCGCACATCACAGTCTAGACAGAAGAGTTACGCAGATCAGCGGGAACGTGATGTAGCATTTATGGAGGGAGATAGGGTCATGCTAAAGGTTTCGCCGATGAAGGGCATTATGAGATTTGGGAATAAAGGCAAGCTGAGCCCCAGGTTTATAGGTTCTTTCGAGGTGTTAAGGCGGGTTGGAGAGGCTGCTTATGAGCTTGCTTTACCTCCAGCCTTATCGGGAGTTCATCCGGTCTTTCATGTATCCATGCTTTGGAGGTATCACGTCGACTTCTCTTACGTAGTTGATTACAACACTATTCAGTTAGATGAGAAGTTGGGATACGAGGAGGAGCCAGTTGCTATTATTGATAGGCACCACCGCCAGTTGAGGTCCAAGACAGTTTATGCAGTTAAGGTTAAGTGGAGAGGCCAACCAGCCGAGTAGGCGACTTGGGAGTCCGAGGAGGACATGCGGAGCAGATATCCACAGCTATTCAGCACTCTAGGTACGATCCAATACCCGTTCGAGGACGAACATTTGTTTAAGAGGGGGAGAATGTAATGACCCGACCGGTTGTTTTGTGTATTAGGATCCCGTTCCCTTAAATAAAACCTTCCACAATGGCTACTCCTGCTTTATGACTTACGGGGACGGGTGGTTCAGGATTCGGGGATGGTTTGAGTGATTTATGAACACTTGGTTCCTTAAGGTTGGCCTATTTGGCCAAGTTTGACTTCGGTCAACATTTTGAGCAAACAACCTCGGAATCGAGTTCTGACAACTCAAATAGCTTCGTATGATGATTTCGGACTTGGGCGTATGTTCGGCTCGGGTTTCGATGACCCGGGAGGATTTCGACGCCCGAAATGGAAATCAAGATTTCCTTATGTTTGAAATTTGGTTTGGGACGTGATTTTATTCTATCGAGGCCCGAACGGAATTTCGGGACCGGGAATAGTTCCGTATGGTCATTTATGACTTGTCTGCAAAATTTGAGGTCATTCCGAGTAGTATAGGCCCGTTCGGTGCATTAAGTGAATTCTAGAATTTCAAGTTCTTAAGTTTGATTCAATTTGGTTTTGGGTTATATATCTGAGTTCCGTTGTTGTTTTTCACGTTCCGAAAGTTAGTGAGTCCGTATCATGAATCTGGCCGGTGCTTTTGGACGGGGTCCCGAGGGGCTCGGGTGAGTTTTGGACCGCCGGGAGCTAAGTTTGAAAAACCAGATTTTTGCTGTATGGTTTCCTTCTTCGCGATCGCGGAAGGTGGGTCGCGATCGCGGAGAAGGAATTGGGCTAGGCTGCTGATTGCTCTTAGCGATCGCAGATTCCTCTTCGCGATCGCGGAAGGTCGAGTCCTTGGCCTTCGCGATCGCATCCCTATCTTCGCGATAGCGGAAGGCTGGATCCCATGACTTCGCGATCACAGTCCCTTCCTCGCGTTCGCATAGAGCTAGGTCGGGGCCAGGCATAATTTCCCTTTGTGATCGCAGGACCTCTGCCGCGATCGCAGAGGTCTGGCCAGTTGGCCATCGCGATCGCGATCGTGGTTAAGAAACACTGGGCAGATTCATTTTAATACGGGATTTGGCCTCATTTTGCCATTTCCATCTACTTCCCCAAGCTTGGTGAGAGACTCCAAAGAGAAGTCATCCAACCCACTACCAAGGTAAGTAAATTCCATATTAATACTAGTTTTTAATATCAATTCCTAGTGAATCTCTCTTTTAAATCATCACATTCATGAAATTTGGGTAGTAACTTTCGGGCCTTTTTAAGAGCTTGTGAATTATTCGTTCAAGGCCATGAATTCAAGTAAAAATTGCGTATTATGATCCTTAGGCTACGGGTGAATGATTCCCTTAAGAATTTTCGGGATTCAAACGTGTGGGCCCAGGGTCGAAATTCCAAAATCCTTCAAGAATGTCTAATTTTGGGTTTATTGGTTAATTCTTCTTCCTTGAGCTTGAATTGATTCAACTACGCTATATTTGGCTAGTTGCGAGCCGTCGAGGGTAGATTTCGGAGATTCGGGCGCATCCTTAATGCAATGTATACATGTTGTGGGGGCCGCGTACGTACCAAGTGACGAGAGCCCGTACGTGGCGACTATATTGCTATGTCGGGTAGCTTTAGGACTCACGAGCATGCCTATATGTGCCTTATTTGTACCTTTATTTGCGTCATGATTTGTAATTATTGTTAAGGTGATATGGAGATGAGAAATACTATGATTTAAATCCCATTTGACAATCCGTGGTATAGGCACAGTCCTATTGAGTTTACTGTGGAGTTGGTACACATATGTACTTATATATGTATATGCACTTGTCATCGAGTCAGCATACGAGTCGCAGGTATGATGCACGGTTGTGGGTCAGCTTATATATTATATTATCGAGTCAGCACACGAGTCGCAGGCATGATGCGCGATCGTGGGTCATCTTATCATTATCGGGTCAGCACACAAGTCGCAGGTATGATGCGTGATCGTGGGTCAGCTAGTTACAATCAAGTCAGCACGCGAGTCGCAGGTATGATTCACGACCGTGGGTTAGCTTATGACGTCAGTCCTTATGACCACCCTTATGAATCCGACTGGTTGTCTTGTTGTCTTGTCCTGGTATGTTATGATCGCTTGAGTTCTGAGTCAGTGATAACGGGAATTTCAGGTATTGTCTAAGAGGAGAATTTGGTACTTTGCAGTTCATTTTTCAGTTATTACCTGGATTACATTATTTGCTATGTACTTGTTGTTCACTGCTTCACATACCTATTGCTTTAGCCATATCTCGTTCTATATTATGTTGTTGGACCTTAGTGAGTATCTAGTCGATCTCTTGTCACTACTCCTTCGAGTTTACACGGGATACTCACTGGGTACATATTTATTTATGTACTCGTGTTGCACTTCTTCTTCTGTACTTGACTGTACAGGTCTGGAGGTTGGTACATCTGACTATCAGGTCGGTGCTAGATATTGACTTGTGTTTATTAGACTTCACGGTGAGCTGATCTTCCCGGCGACCCCCTAGCAGCACCATGAAGTTTCCTTTGTCATTTTCCCCGTCTATTTCATTCAGACTGTGGACTTGTATATATATTATCTTGGTATATTCTGATAGTTGCCCGTGACACTAGTTCCTGGCACACACGCAGCGTATATTTTAAGTTTTGGGCTGTATATTTATAGATATGCTTATCGTTTAGTTCATATATCTATGATGTTATTTCATATCACACGTTATTATCATGTTCATATCTGATTAAAACTGGTAAATGTTGGGATATTAATCAAATAGGGATGGTAACACTTAGTGTCATTCACGTTGGCTTGCCTAACCCCGTTGTTGGGCGCCATCACGACCTGAATTAGGATTTAGGTCGTGACACCAAGTCTGAGAAATGAATTTTCAAAGAAAAGTGTTTTCTGAAAAATATAAAGACTTTTGAAAATGAACTTTGATGTGAAACCCGTGTTACTGGGCCCGTATTATGGTATCGGAGCCCGGAACAGGTTCAATATGATTATTATGTGTTGTCTGTGAAATTTGGTAAGAAACGGACCCCGTTTGAGGTAATTCGGAGTAAAAATGGAAATTTTGAAGTTTATGAAGTTTTGAGAAAATTCTATAGATTTTGGAGTTCAATTAATTGTTTTTGATGTTATTTTTGTGGTTTTATTACTCAAATAAATTCGTAGGATAATTTTGAAGTCATGTGTATATTAGGTTTTGAGCCCCGAGAGCTCGGGTGAGTTTCAGGTAGGTGTTAGGGTGCAAAAGAGTTGAAAAATTTGGTGTTTGTGAGCTTTTCTTGTGTCTGATGTAAGCTTCTATGCGATCGCATAGCTATGGGTTTGTGAAGGATTCTGATGCACTATGCGATCGCATCTACCACTCTGCGATCGCATAGTGTAATAGGTAGGTAAGGGGGCTGGGGGAAAATGGTTCAGTGCGGTCGCGTCCACCCGTTTGCGATAGCATAGGGTGGGTCCGTAGAGCTCTGAGATTGCATAGGTTCTTCTGCGATCGCGTAGTTTAAATTATAAGTCATCTATGCGATCGCAACTCTGTGTTTGCGATCGCATAGACCAATTTCGCCCAGTCATTTTAAAGACCCAAAATCAGAATATTCATTATGGGATTTTTCAACTCTTCACAATCCTCTTCTTCTCCAAACCCCATAGACGATTTTGAAGCTATTCTTCCACCATAACCTCTTAGGTAAGTGATTCTAACATTGTTTTCTTCCATTTTTCATCAATATTCACTAGATTCAAGGTCTAAAAACATGAAATCAAAGGTAGGAATTGGGATTTTCCGGTAGAGTTAGGGCTTTTCAAATTTTTGGGAATTCAACCTCATTTTGAGGTCGGATTTCAAAACAAATTGTATATTCGGGCTCATGGGGAAATGAGTGATCGGGTTTTGGTCCGAACCTCGTGTTTGACCAAGCGAGTCCGGGGTCGAATTTTGGAAATTTTGGAAGAATGTTGGAAAATCTATAATTAGGCTTTGGGATTGAATTATTGAGTAATAATTGATGTTATCAAGTCAATTATATCTAGATACTATCATTTCGGAGTCGAGTTCGAGAGGAAAAGCGGTGCTAGAGTCTTGATTTGCATTCTTTGAGCTGAGGTAAGTGTTTGGCCTAACTTTAGAGAGGGAATCGGTGTTGAGTCGTATGTGCTACTTGTCGTATCATGTTCAATGTATAGGTGAGGTGACGAGTACCTATGCATTGTTTGTCAAGCATGCCCGTGAGTCATTTTTGGTGAACTACATGTTATTATTCAGATATTCATTGTGTTACGAAGTAGATTCATTCTGGAAGTTGTTTAGTTGTTGAGAATACTTTATTAAGGACTTATGATATGAGGTTTCAGTTGAGGATTGATTTTATTAAGTTATATACCCGTATGAGATTGGTTATAGATCAGTCCCTTGCCGGGTAACATTATTATTTTGGGTTGTTATTCCCCTTGCTGGTTGGTTATGAATTGAACTTTCTAATATTGCCTTCCTTGCCAAGTTGTTGTTTGTTATTGATTTGGGTGAGGAAGACTTTAAATCACGAAGGGTGATGCCGTGTATTCATATCGTTCATTTATTGCATTGAGAGGAAGAGAGTAAAAGCACGAAGGGTGATGCCGTGCCATGACTTTTCATTTAAAATCACGAAGGAACATGCCGTGCCCGTTTATTCATTTATTGCACTATGAGGACGAGAGTAAAAGCACGAAGGGTGATGCCGTGTATTCATTTCATTTATTGCATTGTGAGGATGAGAGTAAAAGCACAAAGGGTGATGCCGTGTATTCATTTCATTCATTGCATTGTGAGGACGAGAGTAAAAGCACGAAGGGTGATACCATGTATTCATTTCATTTATTGCATTGTGAGGACGAGAGTAAAGCACGAATGGTGATGTCGTGTACATATTTGTCTGTGTTGTTATTTCCAGTTGCCTTTTCATTCTGTTATCTTGTTGCTTTACTCTGTTATCCATCTTTGCTCTCCCCTGTTTTCCCCCGTTCTTTGTCCCCTGATTTGCCGTACCTAATTGCTTAATCCATGCTATTTCCCTGTTATATATAGTAGAACTGTGCAGGAAATTTGTTGTTGTCGTGTCTAGCCTCGTCACTACTTCGGCGAGGGTAGGCTCGACACTTACTCAGTACATGGGGTTGGTTGTACTGATGCTACACCTGCACTTCTTTATGTTGTGCAGATTACGCAGCCGGACCCAGTAGGCACTGACAGAGGGAGTATCCTTCAGTCCACGCAGGCGACATCGAGGTAGTCCTGCAGACGTTCGTGGGCCTTGGCGTCTCCATCTATCTTTTCCTTTTGTCTTATATGTATTTTTCAGACAGTTGTATCACGTTATTTCAAACTATTGTCTTTAGCAAATCTTAGTCTGCTTCGTGAGATTGTGACTCTGGTTCTGGGATTATACTTAAAGGAATTTCTACGAGATATGTATTTTTCAGACAGTTGTATCACTTTATTTCAAACTATTGTCTTTAGAAAATCTTAGTCTGCTTCGTGAGATTGTGACTCTGGTTCTGGGATTATACTTAAAGGAATTTCTACGAGATATGTATTTTTCAGACAGTTGTATCACTTTATTTCAAACTATTGTCTTTAGAAAATCTTAGTCTGCTTCGTGAGATTGTGACTCTGGTTCTGGGATTATACTTAAAGGAATTTCTACGAGATTGGCTATTTTGGGTTTTAGAAGTTATCAACCTTTCGTATTTTATTATGATCATCTAGTTAGCATTATTATCTTTAATTGTTAATATGTCAATTTATTTAAGACGTTGGCTTGTCTAGTGGGTTCAACATTAGACGCCATCACGGCTTGAAGGTGGAATTTCGGGTCGTGAAAAGTTGGTATCAGAGCACTAGGTTGCTTAGGTTACTCACAAACAAACATGGTAGAGTCTGAGGGATCGGTACGGAGATGTCTGTACTTATCCCTTAGAGGCTGCAAAGTTAGGAATAACTTCATATTTCTTCTTCTTCTCTGTCGTGCGTTATGAATTCTAAATACTAATTAAGTTTCTATTCTACTCTCTCGCAGATGGCGAGGGCGCGTGCTTCCCCAGGTTCCGATCAGCAGCCCGATACTCATGTCACAGCTCCTACGAGGGGCCGAGGTCGAGGCCGAGGCCGGTCGAGGCCGAGGCCGGTAGAGGCCGAGGCTAGGGCAGGGCTCAGCCCAGAGCAGCAGCCCCACTGGAGGATCCTCAGGTTGAGTTTGCCGAGGAGGTTCCCGCTCAGACAGTCCCTATCGGACCAGCTCAGATCCTAGAGGGGTTTATTGCCACCCCAGTGCTTCAAGACGCTCTAGTCCGCTTAGTGGGACTGATGTAGAGTATGGATCATGCCGGTCTACTTCCTACTGCACCAGCCGTATTCCAGGCTGGGAGAGGGACCGAGACTCCTGCTACCCGCACACCGGAGCAGCTAGATCCTCAGTTCTAGACTCCGACACCTCAGACAGCCGGAGTAGCTAAGTCGGGTATTCTGGCACCGGCAGCAGATGGAGCAGCTATGTCAGCAGATGCTCTATGGAGACTAGATCGGTTCACCAAGCTTTTCCCTACTACTTTTACTAGGGCACCATCAGAGGATCCCTAGGATTATTTGGACAATTTTCATGAGGTTCTTCGGAACATGTGCATCGTAGAGTCCAGTGGGTTGACTTTGCTACATTTCATCTATCGGGTACCGCCAAGACTTGGTGGAGAGACTATTGCTTGACCAGACCAGCTGGGTCTGCACCTTTGACTTGGGCTCAGTTCTCTGAGTTATTCTTGGGGAAGTTGCTTCCAGTTACTCACAGGGAGGATCTCCGGAGGCAGTTTGAGCGTCTCCAACAGGGCTCTATGTCTGTCACTCAGTACGAGACCAGGTTCATCACTCTAGCTCGGCATGATATTATGATACTCCTCACGGATCGAGAGAGAGAGAGGAGGTTTATTGAGGGTTTGGCTCAGCCCATTAGGCTTCAGATGGCCAGGGAGTCAGGCACTGATATTTTATTCCAGGATGCAGCTAATGTGGCCAGGAGGATCGAGATCGTTTTGTCTCAGGGCAGTGGTCAGGGGGATGATAAGAGACCTCGTCATTTTGGTCGGTTCAGTGGTGCCTTATCTGGAGGCAGATATTCTTTCGACAGAGGTCATCCTCCTAGACCATACCAGTAGACACTTCAGGTATCCTGCAGTGCCCCACCAGCTCTATTGGTGCACCACTAGCTCCTATCAGTGCACCATAGCTTCAGAGCTTCCAGGGTGGTTATTCGGGTTGAGAGGCCAGTTCCAGAGTCAGCAGCCACAGCAGCAGAGGTCTTGTTATTCTTGTGGTGTTTCGGGGCACATTGCTAGGTATTGCCCCCAAGCTTCTGGTAGTTCTCAGTATTATGTCTCCCGTGCTGTGATCCCCGCACCAGGTGTACCCCCACCCCCTCAGCCATCTAGGGGTGGTGGTCGAGGTGCCAGAGGTGGAGGTCAGGCCACGCGAGGTAGAGGTCAGTCCGTAATAGGCCGACCCAGAGATGTTCAGGTTGGAGGGGCTCCGCCCCGATGCAATGTATTCTGGCCAGGCCTGAGGCTGAGGCCTTTGATGCGGTTATTACAGGTATTGTTTCAGTTTGTAGCCGAGATGCTTCGGTTTTATTTGATCCGGGTTCTACCTTCTCCTATGTTTCTTCCTATTTTTCCCCTTATCTAAGCATGCCTCGTGATTCCCTGAGTGCTTCTGTATATGTGTCTACACCGGTGGGTGATTCTATAGTGGTAGATCGAGTCTACCATTCATGCTTAGTAGTCATTGGAGGTTTGGAGACTCGGGTAGATCTTTTGCTTCTAGAAATGGTTGACTTTGACGTTATATTGGGGATGGATTGGCTATCTCCCTACCATGCTATTCTGGACTGTCACGCCAAGACTGTGACTTTGGCCTTGCTAGGAGTACCTCGTTTGGAGTGGAAAGGGACTCCTAGCCATTCTTATGGTAGAGTTATTTCTTATATGAAGGCTCGGCGCATGGTCGAGAAGGGTTGTTTGGACTATTTGGCCTATGTTCGTGATTCTAGTGCAGAGGTTCCTTCTTTGGAGTCTGTGCTCGTGGTTCGTGAGTTTCCAAAGGTATTCCCTGCTGACCTGCTAGGTATGCCACCCGACAGGGATATTGATTTTTGTATTGAGGTAGGTCCGGGCACTCAGCCTATTTCTACTCCGCCATATCGTATGGCCCCGCCAGATTTGAAGGAATTGAAGGAACAATTACATGACTTGTTGGATAAAGGCTTCATTAGGCCTAGTGTGTCTCCTTGGGGTGCTCTAGTTTTGTTTGTTAAGAATAAAGATGGCTCAATGAGGATGTGTATTGACTATCGACAGTTGAACAAGGTTACTATCAAGAATAAGTATCCTTTGTCGAGGATTGATGACCTATTTGATCAGCATCAGGGTGCTACTATGTTTTCCAAGATAGACTTGAGATCTGGTTACCATCAGCTGAGGATTAGGGTGTCTGATGTCCCTAAGACGGCTTTCCGCACTCGTTATGGGCATTTTGAGTTCTTAGTGATGTCATTTGGGTTGACAAATGTCCCCGCTGCTTTTATGGAGTTGATGAACCGGGTGTTCAGGCCCTATTTGGAATCATTTGTGATCGTGTTTATTGATGACATCTTGATTTACTCCCATAGTCGAAAGGAGCATGAGCAGCACCTTCGGGTCGTCCTCCAGACTTTGAGTGATAGGCAGTTGTATGCCAAATTTTCTAAGTGTGAGTTCTGGTTGAGTTCAGTGGCATTTCTGGGACATGTTGTGTCGGTAGAAGGTATTCAGGTGGATCCCAAGAAGATTTCAGCAGTCAGATATTGGCATAGGCCCACTTCAGCTACAGAGATTTGGAGTTTCTTGGGCTTAACAGGTTATTATCGCCGATTTGTAGAGGGCGTTTCATCTATCGCAGCCCCGATGACCAAGTTGACTCAGAAAGGTGCCCAGTTCAGGTGGTCGGATGAGTGTGAGGCGAGCTTTCAGAAGCACAAGACAACCTTGACCATGGCACCGGTGTTAGTGTTGCCCACAGGTTCCTGACCGTATAACGTGTATTGTGATGCTTCACGGGTTGGGCTTGGTGCAATGTTGATGCAGGATGGCAAGGTCATAGCCTATGCTTCTCGTCAGTTGAAGGCTCATGAGAAGAATTTCCCAGTTCATGACTTGGAGTTAGTAGCTATTGTTCATGCATTGAAGATTTGGAGGCACTTTTTGTATGGGGTTCCATGTGAGGTGTTCACGGATCACAAGAGTTTGCAGTATCTGTTCAAGCAAAAGGAATTGAATATGAGGCAGAGGAGGTGGTTAGAGTTGTTGAAAGACTACGACATCACCATTCTTTATCATCCGGGTAAGTCTAATGTGATGGCCGATGCTTTGAGCCGGAAGTCGGCCAATATGGGTAGTCTTGCTTATTTATCAGTCGGGGAGTGACCGCTTGCTTTGGATGTTTAGGCTTTTGCCAACTGATTCATGAGATTAGAGGTTTTTGAGACTGGCAGTGTTTTGGCCCATATCATGGCCCGTTCTTCATTGTATGATCGTATTCGGGCCAGGCAGTATGATGATCTTCATTTATGTGTTCTCAGAGATACGGTCCAGCACGGAGGTGCCAAGCAGGCTACGGTTGATGATAAGAGAGTTTTGAGGATGTAGGGTCGTATTTGTGTGCCTGATGTTGATGGAATTCGTGAGTTGATACTACAAGAGGCTCATAGTTCCTTGTATTCTATTCATCTGGGCGCCGCAAAGATGTACCAGGACTTGCGGCAACATTATTGGTTGCGGAGGATTAAGAAGGATATTGTAGCTTACGTAGCTCGCTGCTTGAACTATCAGCAGGTTAAGTACGAGCACCAAAGACCGGTGGGTTGACGCAGTAGATTCAGCTTCCTGAGTGGAAGTGGGATCTTATCCCCATGGATTTTGTAGTTGGACTCCAACGGACTCAGAGGACGTTCGATGCAGTGTGGGTTATTGTGGATAGGATGACCAAGTCAGCACACTTCATTCCTGCATAAATTTCGTATTCAGCTGAGAAGTTGGCAAACATCTGCATGAGAGAGATTGGTAGATTGCATGGTGTGCCCGTGTCAATCATATCATACCGAGGCACTCAGTTTACCTCCCATTTCTGGTGAGTATTTCAGCAGGAGTTGGGCACACAGATTGAGTTGAGCACAACATTTCATCCTCAGACGGACGGCCAATCCGAGCGTACTATTACGATCTTGGAGGATATGTCGTGGGCTTGTGTCATTGACTTTGGTGGTTGATGGGACCAGTTCTGGCCTTTAGTCGAGTTTGCCTACAACAACAGTTATCAGTCGAGCATTCAGATGGCTCCGTATGATGCGTTGTATGGTAGGCGGTGTCAGTCGCCAGTCGGATGGTTTGAGCTGGGAGAGACTAGATTGTTGGGTTCTGAGTTAGTCCAGGATGCCTTGGACAAGGTGATGATCATTCAGGATAGACTTCGTACAACTCAGTCCAAGTAAAAGATTTATGCGGATCGCAGGGTTCGAGATTTGGCATTTATGATAGGAGACCGAGTATTTCTTCGGGTGTCGCCCATGAAGGGTGTGATGAGGTTCGGAAAGATGGGCAAGTTGAGCCCTAGGTACATTGGCCCATTTGAGATTTTGGATAAGGTAGGAGAGGTGGCTTACAGAGTTGCTTTTCCACCGAGTTTATCAGCTGTGCACCCGGTGTTTCACGTATCTGTGCTTCGGAGGTATATTGCGGACCCATCTCATATACTTGACTTCAGCGGTGTCCAGTTGGACAAGGATTTGACTTATGAGGAGGAGCCGGTAGCCATATTAGCTCAGCGGTTCGTCAGTTAAGATCGAAGAGTTATCCTTCAGTTCGTGTTTAGTGGAGAGGTCAGCCTGTTGAGGCAGCTACTTGGGAGTCCGAGTCCGATATGCGGAGCCGATATCCCCACCTTTTCCCCGATTCAGGTACCTTTCTATGTCCGTTCGAGGACGAACGTTTGTTTTAGAGGTGGAGATTGTGATGACCGGCAAGGTCATCTTGTATAATTCTAACTAAACCTGTGTTTTAAGTCCCTGAAACCCTCCATTTATCTCACCTCAATGAGCGTGCGCAGCCCGAGTGCGTAGTCGGGAAAGCCTTTATGTGGAAATTGATAAAAATGAGGTTTTATAATAATTAATTGAATAAAGTTTACTTCCGTCAACATTTTCGTAAATGGACCCGGACCCGTGATTTGACGGTCCCGGAGGGTCCGTAGGAAAATATGGGACTTGGGCGTATGCCCGAAATCGAATTCCGAGGTCCCAAGTTCGAGAAATGAATTTTCAAAGAAAATTACTTTCTGAAAAATATAAAGACTTTTGAAAATGAACTTTGATGTGAAAACTATGTTACCGGGCCCGTATTATAGTTCCGGAGCCCAGAACAGGTTCAATATGGTTATTATGTGTTGTCTGTGAAATTTGGTAAGAAACGGACCCCGTTTGAGGTCATTCAGACAAAAAATTGAAAATTTGAAGTTTATGAAGTTTTTAGAAAATTCTATAGATTTTGGAGTTTAATTCATTTTTTTTGATGTTATTTTGGTGGTTTTATTACTCGAATAAGTCCGTAGGATGATTTTGAAGTCGTGTGTATATTTGGTTTTGAGCCCCGAGGGCTCGGGTGTGTTTCGGGTAGGTGTCGGGGTACAAAAGAGTTGAAAAATCTGGTGTTTGTGAGCTTTTCTTGTGTCTGATGCAGGCTTCTATGCGATTGCATAGGCTTTCTCACGATCGCATAGCTATGGATTTGTGAAAGATTCTGATGCACTGTGCGATCGCATCTACCACTCCGCGATCGCATAGTGTAATAGGTAGGTAAGGGGCTGGGGGCAAATGGTTCAGTGCGCTCGCGTCCACCCGTTGGCGATCGCATAAGGTGGGTCTGTAGAGCTATGCGATTGCATAGGCTGTTCTGCGATCGCGTAGTTTAAATAATAAGTCATCTATGCGATCGCAACTCTGTGTTCGCGATCAAATAGAAAATTTCGCCCAGTCATTTTAAAGACCCAAAATCAGAATATTCATTACGGGATTTTTCAACTCTTCACAATCCTCTTCTTCTCCCAACCCCATAGACGATTTTGAAGCTATTCGTCCACCATAACCTCTTAGGTAAGTGATTCTAACATTGTTTTCTTCCATTTTTCATCAATATTCACTAGATTCTAGGTCTAAAAACATGAAATCAAAGGTAGGAATTGGGATTTTTTGGTAGAGTTAGGGCTTTTCAAATTTTTGGGAATTCAACCTCATTTTGGGGTCAAATTTCAAAACAAATTGTATATTCGGGCTCGTGGGAGAATGGGTGATCGGGTTTTGGTCTGAACCGTGTGTTTTGACCAAGCGGGCTCGGGGTCGAATTTTGGAAATTTTGGAAGAATGTTGGAAAATCTATAATTAGGCTTTGGGATTGAATTATTGAGTAATTATTGATGTTATTAAGTCGATTATGTCTAGATACTATTGTTGCGGAGTCGAGTTCGAGAGGAAAAGCGGTGCTAGAGGCTTGATTTGCATTCTTGGAGCCGAGGTAAGTGTTTGGCCTAACTTTAGGGAGGGAATATGTGTTGAGTCGTATGTGCAACTTATTGTACCATGTTTGATGTATAGGGGAGGTGACAAGTACCTATGCATTGTTTGTCAAGCATGCTCGTGAGTCGTTTTTGGTGAATTACATGTTATTATTCCGATATTCATTGTGTTACGAAGTAGATTCATTCTGAAAGTTGTTTAATTGCTGAGAATACTTGATTAAGGACTTGTGATATGAGGTTTTTGTTGAGGATTGATTTTATTAAGTTATATACCCGTATGAGATTGGTTATAGCTGAGTCCCTTGCCGGGCAACATTATTATTTTGGGTTGTTATTCCCCTTGCTAGGTGGTTATGAATTGAACTTTCTATTGTTGCCTTCCTAGCCAAGTTGTTGTTTGTTATTGATTTGGGTGAGGAAGAGTGTAAAGCACGATGAGTGATGCCGTGTATTCATATCATTCATTTATTGCATTGAGAGGAAGAGAGTAAAAGCACGAAGGGTGATGGCGTGCCATGATTTTTCATTTAAAACACGAAGGAACATGTCGTGCCCGTTTATTCATTTATTGCACTGTGAGGACAAGAGTAAAAGCACGAAGGGTGATGCCGTATTTTATTATGATCATCTAGTTAGTATTATTATCTTTAATTGTTAATATGTCAATTAATTTAAGACGTTGGCTTGTCTAGCGGGTTCAACGTTAGACGCCATCACGACCTGAGGTAGAATTTCGATTCATGACAATTTTAGATCGGTTCTAATATGTTTTCATAAAGACATAACATAGAGATCTCTTCATTCATATTTTCAGGTACTTGAACCTCTCTTGAGATTTTATGAAGTGTTATGTCATGTGATCTTCTAGATCACCTGCCTCCTTATTATGATCATTTTGATCATTTGCTCATCTTATTTATCAAGAATTCTATTCGAAACCGATTTGTTTATGTGCTTTACGTGTCACGACCCAATGTTTTCCTCCAAACGGGTTTCGTGACGGCACCTAGTCTAGACGACTAGGTAAGCCTAAACATTTAGTAAATTAAAAGTAAACAAGGAAAACAAGGAAAAATTAATTAAAGACATACTAATAACTAATGCCGCTCGGCATTTACAGTTACTTTTCCCAAGACCCAGAATATCTACAGCATCACAAACTGTACTTTATGGCTCAACAAAACGAAATTTGGAGATAAAAGTGAAATCCTATCAACTAGCTATATCTATACTAGGATAAAAGAGGGGGACTCGGAAGTTCTGCGGACGCGGTAGAAGTACCTCAAAGTCTCCCAAAGATCTTCTACTCTACTGACTTCGGAACGGTGCACTGGTACCTGGATCTGCACATGGGAAAAACATGCGCAGAAGGGCGTGAGTACTCCACATTCGGTACCCAGTAAGTGCCAAGCCTAACCCCAGTCAAGTAGTGACGAGGTCAGGTTGCGGCTCTACTGAGTTTGCAATAATAAATAGATATATTTAACGGTTAAGTAAAGCAGTAATAATTAACGGAAAGTAAAGTAAACCGGAAAGAACGAAGCAATAAATCTCAGTTCCGCACAACATATAAATCAGTAGATAGTCGTGCAATGCAATACAGGGGAAAGTCTCAAGTCTCGGCCTGCAGTACCAATGTAAATATGCAATGCAATGCAAGGGAAAGTCTCAGGTCTCGGCCCGCAGTCCCAATGTAAATATGCGATGCAATGCAAGGGAAAGTCTCAGGTCTCGGCCCGCAGTCCCAATGTTAATATGCGATGCAATGCAAGGGAAAGTCTCAGGTCTCGGCCCGCGGTCCCAATGTAAATAAGCGATGCAATGTAGGGGAAAGTCTCAGGTCTCGGCCCGCAGTCCCAATGTAAATATACGATGCAAGATGTATATCACATATAACGTAATTCAAAGGTTTTGAAAAAACAAACAGTTGGAAATTATGGTGTAAAATACTTAAACCAGTTTCACATAATAGTAACGACTGGAAAATCAGGTAAAATCGATTGTCATGATAAAATCTTAAGTTGTTGCTCAGCTCAAACCAATAACAGTAATAATAGGATTGAAAATGAGGCATGTCTTAGAAAGAACGATGGAAATTCAGTGAAAATATCCCATGCACGCGCTCGTCACCTCACGTACACGGGGTGTTTATAGTAAAAACCAATTAAAAATGCCTAAGGGAAATTCCCCAACACAGAGTTAGGCAAGCCACTTACCTCGACTGTGCTAATCAACTGATAATCACGCTCTTGCCATGAGTATCCAACTCCGGGTGGCCCAAATCTATTCAATTCGATTTCATAATGTAAATATTATTTCAAGAATTCAAACTAACTAATTAATTCGGAACTAATACGCGAAATTAGAAAAATTGACCAGAACGCCCCTCGGGCCCACGTCTCGGAATCGGATAAAATTTACATTTTACGAACCCTTATTCACTCACGAGTCTAACCATATGAAAACCTCTCAAATCGGAGGTCAATTACCCAATCAAAATCCCAAAATTTGGTCTAAGAAGTTTCTTCAATTTTCCCCAATTTTCTACTAAAAAATCTCGAAATTAAGGGTGAAATTTATTAGAATCATGAAAATTGACCTATGATGGTTAGAAATCAGGTACCTAGAATACCCAGGCGAAAAGTCCTTCAATGATCGCCTCTCACGAGCTCCCACAATTAAAAAAAGGTGAAAAATAACATAAACCCTCGATTTTGGGTTTTTAACACTGCCCAGGCTTTTATACTATGCGATCGCGCAAAACGAGTCGCGATCGCGGAGAGTAGATTCACACGCCCAGGATTTCCTTCAGTGCGATCGCGATATAAGGTCTGCGATCGCGGACCTCCTACTCTCAGAGCACTGCGATCGCGAAGGCGTCCAATCGACCATGTAGAACAATACTGACCCCAATCCTCCGGCCTAAGATCCACTATGCGATCGCGTCTTAAGGCATCCGATCGCGGAGGCGAATTGCCCAAAGTACTGCGATCGCAGTCAACATTGTGCGATCGCGTATAACAAATCAGAAGCCTCCCAAGAATAATCACTATGATCGCGAGTTTACTCCTGCGATCGCAGAGAAGGACGACCAGCTGTAGAAAAACGAGCAATAACAGCTAAGGCATTTAGGCCAAAAGGGTCCGTTTGACCCCCCGAAACATACCCGAGGCCCCCGGGACATCAACCAAAACCACCAACCGACCCTAATACCTTATTCGAACTTGGTCGAGCCTTAAAAACACATCCCATAACATCAAAATCATCAAATATGCACACAGATCATAAATGACATTCCGGACCTGCTTTCGCTCTCGGAATTCCATTCCAAGTCCGATATCAAAATCTCACATATCAGCCGAAATCGCCGAAATTCTAACTTTCGCCAATTCAAGCCTAAATCTACATCCGACCTCAAAATTACAATCCGAACACGCTCCCAACCTTGAAATCACCCAACGGAGCTAACGGAGTCGACATAATTCTATTCCGGATCCGTCTTCACACAACACTAGATACGGCCCAATTCCTAAGGTTAGAACTCACCTTAAAGAACTATATGTCCAAAATCACTCCAATTTCCATCACTCGACGCTCTGACACATTTCATTAACATATTAAGACATGGGAGAAGCAGTTATTAGGGGATCAAGGCGTTAACTCGCAAAACGTTTAACCGGGTCGTTACATTCTCCCCCTCTTAAGAAAATCGTTCGTGCTCGAACGAGTATAGAAACATACCTGAAGTTGTGAATAGATGAGGGTACTGACTCTGCATGTCCTGCTCAGTCTCCCAAGTCGCCTCCTTAACCGGATGATCCCTCCACTGCACCTTGACTGAGGCAATATTCTTCGACCTGAGCTTCCTGACCTGCCTTTCCAAAATGGCCACAGGCTCCTCAATATATGATAGATCCTTGTCCAACTGAGCTGACCTGAAATCCAAACATGAGTCAGATCACCGTGATACTTTCGGAGCATGGAAACGTGGAATACCGGATGAACACCTGCTAGGTTAGGAGGCAAGGCCAACTCATAAGCAACCTCCCCAACTGGCCGTAACACCTCGAAAGGGCCAATGAACCTCGGAATCAGCTTACCCTTCTTCCCAAATCTCATGACGCCATTCATCAGCGATACCCGAAGCAAAACCCGATCACCAGCCATGAATGACAAATCACGAACTCTCCAGTCTGCATAACTCTTATGCCGGGACTGAGCTGTGCGAAGTCTATCCTGAATCACCCTCACCTTGTCCAAGGCATCCAGGACCAAGTCTGTACCCAACAATCGGGCCTCGCCCGACTCAAACCACCCTACTGGAGACCTGCACCGCTTACCATATAAAGCCTCAAACGGCGCCATCTGAATGCTGGACTGGTAACTGTTATTATAAGAAAACTCAGCAAGAGGCAAGTACTGATCCCATAATCCTCCAAAATCCATCACACAACCACGAAGCATATCCTCAAGAATCTGGATCGCGCGCTCGGACTGACCATCCGTCTGAGGGTGAAATGTTGTACGGAGATCAATCTGGGTACCCAACTCACTATGCAAGGCTCTCCAGAAGTGCGAGATGGATAGAGGACCTCGGTCTGAAATAATAGATATTGGTACACCGTGCAACCGGATTATCTCCCGCACGTAGATCTGGGCCAACCTCTCAGAAGAATATGTAGTCAACATCCGAATGAAATGGGCTGACTTGGTCAGCCGGTCCACAATAACCCAAATAGCATCATACTTCCTCAAGGTTCGGGGAAGTCCAACGACGAAATCCATGGTGATCCGCTCCCACTTCCACTCTGGAAGCCTCATCTGCTGAAGTAATCCTCCCGGTCTCTGATGTTCACACTTGACTTGCTGACAATTGAGGCACTTGGCTATGAACTCCACTATATCCTTTTTCATCCTCCACCGCCAATAGTGTTGTCTCAAATCCTGGTACATCTTTGCGGTACCGGGATGAATGGAGTACCGCGAGTTATGAGCCTCCACAAGAATCAACTTCCGAAGTCCATCTACATCAAGCACACAAATACGGTCCTATAGTCTCAACGCACTAACATAATTTATGGTCATATCCCTGACACCATCCCGCTGAACTCTATCCCAAAGAGCCCGAAGGTCGGGATCATCATACTGGCGCTTCTGAATGCGGTCATAAAGAGAAGATCAAGCAACAACACATGAAAATACCTGGTGAGGCTCAAAAAGTTCCAATCTCACAAACTGACTGGCTAAGGACTGAACATCCAAGGCTAAAGGCCTCTCAGTTGCACGAAGATATGAAAAACTACCCAAACTCTCCGCCCGGCAACTCAGGGCGTCGGCCACCACATTGGCCTTCCCCGGGTGGTATAATATAGTGATGTCATAATCCTTGAGTAGCTCTAACCACCTACGCTGGCGCAAATTGAGATCCTTCTGCCCGAATATGTGCTGCAAACTCCGATGATCCGTATATATCTCACAGGGAACACCATATAAATAATGACGCCATATCTTCAGGGCGTGAACAATCGTTGCCAACTCGAGATCATGCACAGGGTAGTTTCTCTCATGGACCTTCAACTGTCTGGACGCGTAGGCAATCACCCTACCGTTATGCATCAACACCGCTCCCAAACAAATCCTCGAAACATCACAATAGACCGTATAATACGACGAACCGGTAGGTAGTACTAACACTGGAGCTGTAGTCAAGGCTGTCTTGAGCTTCTAAAAGCTCTCCTCACACTCCTCAGTCCAAATAAAAGGTGCACCCTTCTGGGTCAATCTAGTCATGGGTGCTGAAATGGATGAAAACCCCTCCACAAAACGGCGATAATATCCCGCCAACCCGAGGATACTGCGAATCTCAGTAGCCGAAGATGGTCTGGGCCAACTCTGCACTGCCTCCACCTTCTTCGGATCTACCTTGATCCCATCTGAAGATACCACATCACCTAAGAATGCCACAGAATCAAGCCAAAATTCACACTTAGAGAATTTGGTATACAACTTCTTCTCTCTCAAGGTCTGGAGCACGGTCCTCAAGTGCTGCTCATGGTCCTCCTAGGACCGAGAATATACCAGAATGTTGTCAATGAATACGATGATGAAGGTATCAAGATAATGCCAAAATACGTTGTGTATCAGGTGCATGAAAGCTGCTGGGGCGTTGGTCAGCCCGAATGACATAACAAGGAACTCGTAGTGACCATATCTAGTCCTGAAAGCAGTCTTCGGGATATCCGACTCCAGAATCTTCAACTGATGATAGCCCGAACGAAGATCAATCTTGGAGAATACCTTGGCACCCTGTAACTGGTCAAACAAATCATCAATGCGAGGCAATGGGTACCTATTATTCACTGTCACCTTATTCAAGTGCCTGTAATCAAGGCACACACGCATCGAACCATCCTTCCTCTTCACAAATAACACTGGATCACCCCAAGGTGATACACTAGGCCTGATAAACCCCTTATCAAGCAATGCCTGCAACTGTTCCTTCAACTCCTTTAACTCAGGAGGAGCCATGCGATAGGGAGGAATGGAAATAGGCTGAGTGTCTGGCAACAAGTCAATGCTGAAGTCAATGTCTCTGTCGGGCGGCATACCAGGAAGATTAGCTGGAAACACATCGAGATAGTTCCTCATAACCGGGACTGAATCAACTGTAGGGGTCTCGGCACTAACATCTCTCACATAGGCCAAATAAACCTCACAGCCCTTTGCAACCATCTGTTGAGCCTTGAGAAAAGAAATGACTCGACGAGGTGTATACTCTAAAGAACCCCTCCACTCTAACCTCGGTAATCCTGGCATAGCCAGCGTCACGGTCTTGGCGTGAAACTCAAGAATAGAATTGTGGGGAGATAACCAGTCCATGCCCAAGATAACGTCGAAATCTACCATACAGAGTAATAATAAATCAGCCCTGGTCTCAAAACCACTGATAACAATCAAACACGACCGATATACGCGGTCTACAACAAGAGAATCTCCCACATGAGTAGAGACATATACGGGGGAACTCAAAGAATCCCGAGATATCCCCAAATGTGGAGCAAAATAAGAAGACACATATGAATACGTGGAACTTGGATCAAATAATATCGATGCATCCCTATGACATACGAAAATACCTGTGATAACCGATTCTGAAGCAATGGCCTCAGATCGAGCTGGAAGGGCATAGTATCTGGCCTGACCTCCCCCTCTAAGACGACCTCGTCCTCCCTGACCTCCACCTCGAGCTGCCTGAGATGGTGGGGTAGAAGGTGGGGCTAGAAGAATAGCTGGGGGACCTGGTGAAAGACGTGGAGCCTGATAAGTCCCTGGTGATGAACCCCTCCTAACTCTGGGGCAATCTCTGATCAGGTGCCGAGGGTCACCATACCCAAAACAACCCCTCTGAGGACGCGGTGGCTGCTGCTGACTCTGAACTGGCCTGCTGGACTGGCCAGTGATAGCACCTCGAGCTGATGGAACCTGAGATACCGGTGGGGCATAATAAGGCTCCCGAGGTCTAGGAGGAGCTGGAATATAGCTGGCTACTGGAAAAGTTGAATGAATGGGGCGGCTCACAAAACCCCTACCATGGCGTGTTGTAGGTGCATGAACTCTTGAGAAATGACCCATCTCTCGAGACCTCTTGGCCTCTCTCTCCTCCCTGTCCCGGGCCAACATACTCTCAATCCTCCTAGAAATGCTCATGACCTACTAGTAAGTAATGTCTGTCTCTAGCTTTCTGGCCATGCTAGTACGAATGCTGGGATGGAGCCCCTCAATAAAACGATGAACTCTCTCTCTAACAGTAGAAACCAAAGCTGGTGCATGTCGTGCCAAGTCACTGAACCAGACTACATACTCTGACATGGTCATAGTACCCTGGCGTAGCTGCTCAAACTCCGCACGCCAAGCATCCCTGAGACTCTGAGGGACAAACTCAAGTAAAAACATCTCTGAAAACAGAGCCCAAGTAAGTGAGGCTGCCTCGTCCGGACTACTAAGCTCAAATGCACGCCACCACTGATAAGCTGCTCCCCTCAACTGAAAAGTAGTGAAAGAGACTCCACTCGTCTCTACAATACCCATGGTACGAAGGATGCGATGACACTCCACAAGAAAACCCATAGCGTCATCTGAAGCTAATCCGCTGAAATCAGGTGGGTGGTACTTCTTGTACCTCTCAAGATGGAGCTGCTCAGAATCAGATGCAGCTGCCCTGGCCTCTTGTTGAACTGGAGTTGTGGGAGGCATAGGAATATACTCTGGAACCTGCCCCATGTGAACCCTCTGCTCAGGAGTACGGGCTGCGAGAGTCTGTGTCCCTCCCCCGGCCTGGGATGTAGCTGGGGCTATCGGGAGTAGTCCCGCCCGAGACAGAGTGCTGAAGGCACTCATGAACTGGGCCAACATCTCCTGGAGGGCTGGATTAATAGTAGGGACCTCCGGTTCCCCTCCAGTTGCGGTTGCTAGGGGATCCTCGGCCACTGCTCTAGACGGTGCTCGAGCTGCACCGTGTGCTCGTCCTCTGCCCCGACCCCTGCCTCTAGTGGCTCTGGCTAGGGGCTTGGGTGCATGAGCGTCATTACGTCCGGTGCGAGTACGAACCATCTGTAAGCAAGAATAGAATAGAGTTTAAGAATTTTGGTAACAATAACTAGCACGAGAAGAGATTCCAAGAAGTATGATTGTTCTTAACAGTTACATAGCCTCCCGAAGATAGGTACGGACGTCTCCGCACCGATCCGCGAGACTCTAATAAACCGGCTTGTGATGTTGTGACTCCTATGAACCTAGGCGCTCTGATAACAACTTGTCACGACCCAATGTTTCCCTCCAAATTGTCAAGCCCCGAAATCCCACCTTCGGGCCATGACTGCGTCTAACGTTGAACCCGCTAGACAAGCCAATGTTTGAAGTAAATAAAACTCATTAACACAAAATATGAACAAGATAACTAAGGCCTCGATGGCCCCCATATGAAGCTTAGCAAATAACCAAAATATAACATAGCACTTTTCTAAATAAAACCCATAAACAAATCCCAGAACTAGTGTCACATACTCACGGACTATCTAAGTGATTACTACAACAAAAGGTCTGAAACAAGTACATCAGGCTGTCTTTGAAATACAAAGTATGACAGAGCTGAAAATGGAAAGTAGGAGGTGACGTCAAGGCCCACGAACGTCTGCGGGTCTACCTCGAGTCTCCTGTGTGACTGAATGAGATGCTCCGATCGTCACTGATCTCCGGGTCCGGCTGCGTGGTCTGCACAACATAAAGAAGTACAGGTGTAGCATCAGTAAAACCGACCCCATGTACTGAGTAAGTGTTGAGCCTAACCCCGGCGAAGTAGTGACGAGGCTAGGACCAACACTACATATGTACCTGTGCAAT
>ML276524.1:0-12652 GCA_005239495.1 Nicotiana undulata | reverse complement strand
GTTATGAGGTTCGGAAAGAGAGGAAAGTTGAGTCCTCGGTTTATTGGTCCTTTTGATGTACTCTAGGAGGTTGGAGAGGTGGCTTATAGACTTGCCTTGCCACCCAGCTTGTCGAGTGTTCATCCGGTGTTTCATGTGTCGATGCTCAGGAAATATGTTGGTGATCCGTCTCATGTGTTAGACTTCAGCACAGTTCAGCTCGAGGGTGATATGTCATACGAGGTTGAGCCAGTAGCTATTTTAGCTCGTGAGGTCAGAAAGCTGAGATCTAAGGAGATAGCATCAGTGAAGGTGCAGTGAAGAGGTCAGCCAGTGAAGGAGGCTATTTGGGAGACCGAGCGGGAAATGCAGAGCAAGTATCCTCACTTGTTTGAGACCCCAGGTATGTTTTTAGACTCGTTCGAGGACGAACGTTTGTTTAAGAGGGGGAGAATGTAACGACCCGGTCTGTCGTTACGTGAAACCTGCATTATAATTGTTGCTATTGACTTACTATAGATTGGTTATTCTGTTATTAATGTGTTAGAGTTGATAGGCTTGGAATCGGAATGGTTAAATGAGAATTCAGACACTTAGTCCTTACGAATAGCCTTAAAATGGGAAAAGTCAACTAAGAGTTGACTTATTGGCAAAGGACCTCGGAATGCGGATTTATGGCTCGAATAGCTTCGTTAGGTGATTTGGGACTTAGGAGTGTGTTCAGAATAATTTTGTGATGTCCGGTGTAGAATTAGGCTTGAATTGGCGAAAGTTAGTTTTTGGCGATTCCGGACGGCAGTGGAAAATAGGCTATCGGAATCGAAATGGAATTCCAACAGTTGGAACAAGTTCGTAATGTCATTTTAGACTTGTTTGCAAAATTTCAGGTCAATCGGAGTTGATTTGGATAGTTTCGGCATCATTGGTGAATTNTACATCTTCGTCGCACCCGGATGAACAGAATACCGAGAACTGTGGGCCTCTTCTAAAATTCTCTTCCTCAGGCCATCAATATTAGGAACACATAAACGGCCCTGGAGCCTCAAGATACCATCCTCGCCCAAAGTAACCTCCTTGGTCCTGCCCTGGACCACCATATCCCGAAGCTCTGAAAGGCATGGATCATCAAACTGCCGAGCCTTAATCTCCCCCAATAATGAAGACTGAGCAACTACATGAGCCAAAACTCGACGAGGCTCCGAAAGGTCCAATCTCACAAGGCGATTGGCCAAGGACTGAATGTCCAAGTCTAAAGGTCTATCCTCGGCTGCAATGTAGGACAAGCTACCCATACTCGTTGCCCTCCTGCTCAAAGCATCTGCTACTACATTCGCCTTGCCCGGGTGATACAGAATAGTGAGATCATAATCTTTTAACAACTCAAGCCATCTCCGCTGCTTCAAATTAAGGCCCCTCTGCTTGAATAAGTGTTGCAAGCTGCGGTGATCAGTGTAGACCTCACATGACACACCATACAAATAGTGCCGCCAATCTTCAAAGCATGAACAATCGCCGCTAACTCTAAGTCGTGTACTTGATAATTCTTTTCATGAACCTTCGGCTGGCGCGAAGCATAAGCAAGAACCCTGCTATCCTGCATCAACACACATCCCAACCCGACCTGTGAAGCATCACAATACACAATATACATCCCAGAACCGGAAGGCAATGACCGAATTGGTGTTGAGGTCAAAGCTGACTTGAGCTTCTGAAAGCTCGCCTCACACTCGTCGGGCCACCAAAACGGGGCATTCTTCTGAGTCAATCTGGTCAATGGAGCTGTAATATAAGAGAACCCTTCCACGAATCGGCGATAATAGCCTTCTAGGACCAAGAAACTCCTGATCTCTGAAGCTGAAGTAGGACGCGGCCAACTCTGAACCGCCTCAATCTTCTGAGGATCAACATTGATACTCTCTCCGGATACCACATGCCCCAAAAATGCCACGGAATCTTACCAGAACTCGCACTTGGAGAACTTATCATACATCTTCTATTCCCGCAAGGTCTGGAGCACAACTCTCAAATGTTGCTCATGCTAACCTAGGCTCCGCGAATAAATCAAGATGTCATCAATGAAGACGATGACGAAGGAATCAATATACGGCCTGAATACCCTATTCATCAAGTCCATGAACGCTGCTGGGGCATTAGTTAAACCAAAGGACATCACCAGGAACTCATAATGGCCATATCTGGTACGAAATGCAGTCTTCGGAACATCTGAAGCTCGAATTTTCAATTGATGATAACCCGATCTCAAATCAACCTTGGAATACACACGAGCACCCTGCAACTGGTCAAATAAATCATTGATGCGCGGCAGAGGATACTTATTCTTAATAGTGACCTTATTCAGCTGGCGGTAATCAATACACATCCGCATAGACCCATCCTTCTTCTTCACAAATAGGACTGGAGCACCCCACAGTGACATACTCGGCCTGATGAACCCCTTAGCCAACAGCTCCTAAAGTTGCTCCTTTAACTCTTTCAGCTCCTTAGGAGCCATACGATACGGGGGAATGGAAATGGGCTGAGTATCTGGAGCTAAATCAATACAGAAATCAATATCTTGATCTGGAGGCATGCCTGGAAGATTTGAAGGAATTACGTCTGAAAACTCTCGCACCACCGACACTGAATCAATGGTTGAAGACTCGGCGGTGCTATCCCGCACATAAGCAAGATAAGCCAAACAACCCTTCTCGACCATATGTCGAGCCTTCATGAAGGAAATGACCCGACTGGAGGCACTAACTGAAGAACCTCTCCACTCCAACCTAGGCGACTCAGGCATGGCTAAAGTGTCTGTCTTGGCATGGAAATCTAACACAACATGATAAGGAGATATCCAATCCATGCCTAGGATAACCTCAAAATCAATCATATCCAGCAATAAATGATCTGCTCTGGTATCAAAACTGCAGAAGGTGATCACACAAGACCGGTAGACCTGGTCTACCACCACAGAATCACCCACAGGAGTGGACACATATATAGGGGAACCCAAGGGCTCACGAGGGATATCCAGAAAATGAGAAAATAGTATTGAAACATATGAATACGTGGATCCTGGATCAAATAGTACCGAAGCCTCCCTAGCACATACTGAGATAATACCTGTGATTACGGCGTCTGAGGCCACTACATCTGATCTGGCCGGAATGGCATAAAATCTGGTTGAGACTCCGGAAGACTGAACTCCCCCAGAGTGAACCAGAACTAACTAATCTCCTCCTGGCTGGCCTCCCCCTCTAGACGACCCCTGCCGACCTATCCTCCACGTCGAGGTGGCCGGACTGCTGGTGCTGAACTCCTCATCTGATAACTCTGCTGCACTGCCTTGCCCCGATACTTGGGACAATACCTCCATGTATGACCCGGCTCCCCACACTCAAAGAAACCTCATGGTGCTACAGTCCGCTGCCCGAAAGAGGAAGAACCCTGAATAGCCAGAGGGCAGTGTGAACCCTCTGGTAAGGCACTGAAATAGGAACTAGAGGATCTCTGATGACTGGAATAACTACTGGGTGCACCTTGGGTGGCTGGAGGATGATAGGAACGCTCTGGCATAGCGCCAAACTAAGGCCTCACTAAACCGCCTCGAGGGGGTAGTGGGGGTGCTGAATATGAAGGTATGCTGGGCTGACCACCCCCGAACTGACCCCTGCTCCTAGCTGAAGCATCCCTAAACTCTCCTGAGAACCTGGCCCTCTTGTCCCGCTGACCCTGCTGACCCTGTTCCCTTCTCCTCAACCGATACCCCTCAATCCATAGAGCTATCTCGACTACAAGCTGGTAGGGGGTACCCATCACCACCTCTCGGGCCATAGAGGCCCTAATACCTAGATGCAAGCCTGCCACAAACCGCCGCACTCTCTCGACATCAGTAGGCAATATCTTAAGGGCATGGCGAGATAACTCAAAAAATCTAGCCTCGTAATCAGTCACTGACATCTGCCCCTGCTCTAGTCGCTCAAACTGGCCCCGTAGCTCCTCTCTCTCAGAAGGTGGAATGTATCTGTCTAAAAATAGGTGAGCGAACTGATCCCAAGTAACAGGAGGAGAATTTGCTGGCCTGTTGAGAATATATGACTGCCACCACCTGCGAGCTCTGCCCTCTAACTGAAATGTGGTGAAATCCACTCCATGGGACTCCAAAATCCTCATGTTTTTAAGTCTGTCCATGCACCTATCAATAAAATCCTGAGCATCCTCTCCCCGCTCACCCTCGAAGACTGGAGGGCGAAGTCGGGTCCATCTATCCAACATCTTCTGCTGGCCACCCTCTGCAACTGGCTTGGGCTCTGGGGCTGCTACTACGGGCTGAACCCCTCCCACGGGCGGTGTGCCCGGGGTATGACGTGCTGCTGCTGCCTGACCTGTGGCCTGAGCGGTAGGGGTCTGGACTCCCCCTCCCGCCTGAGAAGTAGCAGGGTCGGCTGGAAATAAACCAGTCTGGGACATAGTGTCTATGAATCTCAGCATACGGCCCATAACCTCCTCGAAGCCTAGCCCCTTCATGAAATCCACTGGAGCAGGTGCTACAGGAGGCACCTCATCCTGCTCCTCCATAATAGGGTCCTCTGGTGGTGCCACTTGTGTAGCTCTGGGATGCCCTCGTCCCCTACCTCGAGCAGGTGCTCTACCCCTGCCTCTACCCCCACCTCGGGCGGCGGGGGCAGCGACATCTCCTGGGCCAGAAGCATCGGATGCACGCGTCCTCACCATCTGTGAGAGAATAGAAGAATAAGTTTGAGTACAACATAGATTGCACGACAGGATATGAATAAAGGGAAGTTTCCTAACACCCCATAGCCTCCTGAATATAATTACAGACGTCTCCGTACTGATCCGCAAGATTCCACTGGGCCTGCCCGTGACTCGTGAGACTTACGTGAACCTAGGGCTATGATACCACATTTTCACGACCCAGAATCCTAATCCAGGTCATGATGGCGCCCAACGACGGGGTTAGGCAAGACAACACAATTTACACTAAGTGTTACCCTTCCCATCTAATTAAACAAGTCAACATATATAAATTTTAAACAGTTAAACATGATGATAGCTTGACATGGAAATAGGGGCATAACACTACACGGCCAAAATAAAGCATATGCATGCCTGTACAACCCAACCCAAAATATATATACACTACGCGTGTGCCAGGAACTAGTGTCACGAGTGTCATGGGCATACTAACGGAATATACAAAGGAAAGTAATATATATACAAATCCACAGTCTGGATGAAATAGACGGGAAAATAACAAAAGTAAGAGAAAACTCCATGGTGCTGCTGGGAATCGCCAGAGGAAGCAGCTCACGGTGAAGTCAGGTCCACGAGCTCAGGATCTATCTCTAGTACAATAACCAAAAGCACCGGCCTTAGAACATGTACAGTTAAGTACAAAAGTGCAGCATGAGTAAATATTAAATAAATATGTACCTAGTGAGTATCCCGCCTAAACTCGAAGAAGTAGTGACGAGAGATCGACTCGATACTCACTAAGGTCCAACAGTAACAACATATGATAGAATATAAAGAAAGTCAGTAGGCATGTCAGGAAATAAGCAACAAGTACATATTAAGAGCAGAAATCCAAACAACGACTGGACTACTTTCAAGGGTAAGACCACCGAACGAAACAATAATCACAAATTCTTAGATCCGCCGTGGCGTACGGCCCGCTCCCATAAGGTACCTTCTAAACTCGCCGTGGCGTACGGCCCGATCCCATAGGTATATCACAAATACTTCTCAACACTACCGTGGCGTACGACCCGATCCCATATATATTCAATTCTTTTTCAACCCTGCCGTGGCGTACGACCCGATCCCATATATACACCTCAATTACTTTTTCAACTCTGTCGTTGCGTACGGCCTGATCCCATATATATATCACAAATACTTTTTACAACAAATTCCTTTCCATTCAACAATTTCCATAAAGCCTCAGATGAAAAATAATCTACCCAACATAATCTCATAGTACATATGGCGTCACAATGAATCATGTAGAGCATTTCAAGGAAGCCTATAAGGTATTATGAAGAAGCATATAAGGCATTACGAGGAAGCATATAAGGCATGATGTGCGCCTAACTACCCGGACATAACAATAATAGCCGCTACGTACGGACTCTCGTCACTTGGCGCGTACGTAGCCCCCAAACAATTTACACATAGCATATACATCACCTACGGGGACAATTCCCTCTTACAAGGTTAGAAAGGAGACTCACCTCGTGTCGAATCTACCCCTCGGACCACAATTGCGCCCGAAACTCCGAACTCCACACCCGAGGACTCTCAACTAGCCAAAAGGTGTAAAATAATATCAATGCATGCACAATGCGGGTAGTTATCTTAGCTATTCAATAAAATCGCTATTCTTGAAGAATTCCAAAATTCCAACCCCGTTCCCGCATGTTCAAATTCCAAAATTCTCGAAGGGATCACTCACCCATAGCATAAGGATCATTAAGGTGTGATTTCTACTTGAATTCATGGCCTAAAATGGAAAAATCACTAAATCCTCGAGAACCCTAAAATTACTACCTAATTCTATGATTTTAGATAATTTAGTAGGGAATTTAACTAGGAATTAATGTTTGAAACTAATGCTAGATAGGGAATTTACTTACCTCAAGTACTAGGTTGAAGGCCCTCTTGGAAGCTCCCAAATAACACAAGGAAGAAGATGGAAATTAGAAGAAATGACTCAATCCCGTGTTTAAATGAAATTTCAGTGCCTGCCCTACAGGGATTCCGCACCTGCGGTCTCGCACCTGCGGAATTGGGCAAGAGGGGCTGGGTCTCACCTGCGGAGCTGGAGACCGCACTTGCAGTTCCGCTCCTGCGGAAGAGGAACCGCACCTACGGAACCTTCGCACCTGCGAGGCTAGGACCGCAGGAGCGGTCCCTCACCTGCGGCCGGGCAACCGCAACTGCGGTCACACCAGATCAGGTGCACCAGCTGCATCTTCAGCTGGTTTTTGGCCTCGTGTGGTGTTCGGGGGGCACCTGGGCCCACCCGAGCCCCTGTCCAACTATACCAACAATTCCTAACTAATATTACAAACTCGCTCGAGCCTTCGGAACACCCCAAACAACGCTAAATCTAATAATCACCCCTCAAAACCCCTAGGATCAAACTTAAGGATTTCTAAGTTCTTGATTTCTACAACAACGCGACGGACCGACCTATACTACCCGGAACGACCCCAAATTTTGCAGACAAGTTATGAATGACATAACGGAACTATCCCCGGTCTCAAAATTTCATTCGGACCTCGGGAACATAAAATCACATTCCAAACCAAATTTCAAATTTTATGAAAATCCTCAAAACTTCATTAACTCTAAATTTTACCATTTTGATCTGAAACCCGTCAAATCAAGTCCGTTTCTTACCAAATTTCACAGATAACTTAAATAACACATATTGAACTTGTTCTGGGCTCTGAAACCATAATACGGGCCCGACAGCACAGGTTTCACATCAAGGTTCATTTTCATAAGCCTTTATTATTTTCAGACAATAATTTTCTTTAAAAATTCATTTCTCGGACTTGGGTCCTCGGAATTCGATTCCGGGCATACGCCCAAGTCCCATATTTTCCTACGGACCTTCAGGGATCGTCAGATCACGGGTCCGGGTCCGTTTACCAAAAATGTTGACCAAAGTCAAGTTTATTCAATTAATTATCATAAATTCAACTCTTTATCTAGTTTTCACATAAAGGCTTCCCGGCTACACGCTTGGGTTGCGCACGCACATCGAGGTGATATTAACGGAGGATTTTTGGGCCTCGAAATACTGTCATAATTAACTTTACATAAGATGACCTTTCGGGTCATCACAGTTTTGATTAAGAAAACAAATTCATACAAGGTTTTGGCTGAATGCGAAAAAGTGTCATTTTTGCAAAAGTTTTGTAATTAAAAAGAAATGGATCGTCTTTGCGAATACGGCCCCTCAATACTTCAGGTAGGAAGCTTTTAGGGTCGTGCTCGCTAATTGGGCCAAAAATTTTCGAAAAGACTATAAGTGACTATTTTTGCAAAAACACCCTTCCGGCGTCCCGTTGGGACAATTAGCTATTTTAGGCAAGAACATCATCACCTAATTTTGCGACCGTATTTTCTATCTTGGTTTTTAAAATAAGGTTGGACCCGATGAGGGTTTCCTACGTATCTCACATCCGATGAGAATCAAATAATGCGTAGTTCGGGAAATCTCGACACAATTTTGAAAAAATATGCACCGACTTAGTTTATTTCGAAATACTATTTTCAGAAATTTTGGCAGAGTTTCGGGATGATCTCGAATATCGGTTTTTTCAAAAATCGGCTAAATCCCCTATTCTATTCCTCTCTTGGTTTTTTCTGTTATCTCTTTTCTTTTCTTCCCTTTTTGTTGTTTATTTCATTTGTTTTATGTAGCCGGTCAACAAATAAACCATAACAAAATGTTGTACATATAGCAAGTAGGATGCATCAGAATAGTCTTTCATTTTGGGTTCACCTGTCCTAGACGGACCCAACCCCTGTGTTGAGTCCCCTGAGTCAAATGCGCGTGATGCAAATAAACATTCCTACTAGGGATTCGTCATGAGGCTATGTCATACTAGGTTTATACCCTGGGGTTTTGTTCTAGACAAGGCTTAACCGAGCGGACAACTCGAGCCGAGGTCGGGGCAGCGTACCGGGAATACAGAAGCTTCACCGACTTTGCAACTTGTTCGTACCTCGTTCTAAAATTTGGATGACTCTAACAGAAAAGAAGTCACACGAAGTGCACACTTTCCAGATGATTTATAAGACTCAGAGAGAAGAAGGGTTTCGGCACAGTTTTATACGCAGTTCAAATAATATCAAAGCGGTAAATGTGGCAAGTAGCACATCAGGTTTAAACACGTAAAATCAGATAATGAAAGCCAAAATATAACAGTTATACAAGCTTGAATTCTTGAACCCTGAACCAGAGATTCTGGGTGTGATGTCCCCAACAGAGTCGCCAGAGCTGTCACACCTCCTTTTTCACTACCCCCGGATTGATGAAGGGGTAATAAGAGAGTTTTTCCACTTTAAGTGACATTATTCAGTTTTGGGAATTATTATTGTTTTAGAGTCGCCACCCGGATTTTTGACGATGCTCCGGGACACCGTTTTGTTTTGAAAATCCCAAACCGAGGAAGATTTGACTCTGTTTTGATTTGTCTGCGACCAGAAATTCGAGTAAGGAATTCTGTTAACCCGGGAGAAGGTGTTAGGCATTCCCGAGTTCCGTGGTTCTAGCACGGTCTCTTAACTATTAATATTTGGCCTAAATTATCTGATTATTTAAGTGTTTCAGCCTATTGCATATTTAAATCTTTGAAATTTAGCCGCTTTTGATAAGTATGAATTTATCTTGAAAACAAGTGACGAGAACGTGCACTTGTTATGATTTTGTACATGTTACAATTACGCCACATGAAATGCACCCGTAATTGCAACACGTGATTTTATTATAGTTTGAAGTTTTGGGGATGGGGACATGAGTTGTCGCACCCGAGTGTAGATTACGTAATCAAGATTATTGGTCATGATGGTTTTATAGTGCCTATTTGAGGAAACGTTCGATCATTTTTTATATTTTCTATTTTTGAAAGAGCGTTTTAATTCAAGATTAATTAAGACGTTTATGAATTTATCTTAAACAAGTCACGATGGCATGCACTTGTTGTTTTGAGCACACGGCAAACACATCACATGAAATGCACTCGTGGTTGCTATATGCGTTTTATTAATGTTCGGAGTTAAGGGTCGGGGGCATGAGTTTCCACTTCCGAGTGTAGATTATGGTTGTTTTGGGGTAATGTTTGACTTTTCCACTAGGTTTTGTAATTTTAATCTAAAAGGAGTATCCTTAAACTATGGGATAAAATCATCTAAAATTGGATTCATTATCTTAAAGGCAAGTATTTGGGCTATGGCCACCTTCTAGCCCCATAATTGTTTATCCCATTTAGCCAATCGTAATTATAGCTATTTGTGAAAGAAGTAAGTCTATATAACTCCATTAAAGGTATGTCAAAACGATAAAGGTTTACAAAGAACCTAAAAAAAATATTGATTCTCGTATTGCATATTTAAGAGTCAAATGAATACATTTAGCTACAATAGGGCATTAACTGAATAGTTTTATCAGCTTCAGATGGCTTAAACACATGTTCTTTGATTCATAATTCATACATATCAAGTCCTATTCGGAAACGTTCGTATGTCTATTGCTGAAGATTCAGAAAAGAACAAAAATTAAAGAACGTGAGACAAATTGAAAACGTTTTGAATCACACGTTCCTATTTATATATTTTCCTTAAAAAAGTCATCAAATCTGGAACGGTTGTTTCCAGAATTCCAATAAGCGTTTACAAAGGGATTTCAGACAGACTTAATTTGACTACAAATCCGCATGAAAAGATTTAGGAAATGCTTTGGAGTTTCAATTGAATCTGAAGGATGAAATGTCTACTATCATTGTGTTATTTTTAGAGCAAATAGCCCTAAACTTTGGGCTTATCTACTCCCCTCTAGCCCAATTGCCTGGGAGACTTAAACTTGACTAGAGCCGTAGTGGTTGTTCTATCAAGTTAGCTCAGTCTCAACAGGGATTTCCCATAAAGAGGAAAATAAAACTGAGTATATGTTCTTACAGTATCCAGCCATATTACAAGAGTAATAAAAAATGTAGAACTTATGCTATTACATTGTCATTTTTACTCAAAATACAATTCCTAAAAAAACAAGATAATAAAGAAAACAATTGCTGCTCCTGTGCAAGCTAACAACCTTCCATAACTCAACCTGTATTTTGTAGATTTTCTCAACAAAAAAAAAGTGAATGAAGCATTTATGCATTTTTAAGGAAGAATCTGACCATTAAGAGGCCAGATCCGCTTCCTTAATGCAGATTCAATTAAACAAAAATCAGCTTACACCTTCCAAAGTATCTTTAAGGCATTCCATGTACATGAGGAATAATACTTATTCATATTCATCTATTCATTGGCCAATCAAAAAGGGAAATCGACTAACATGTCAAAATACTAATAAGCACTTGAACATTATATTTTCAGGCTTCCACACAGCAGAGGAGAAAGTGAGGGAATTTCAACTGTAAATACAGATTTGCACAGAGACAGAAAAACATAAGTTCAAGTCTTTTCATTTTGGAATAGGAGATTACATACATGAAAAAAGAAACGAAAGGAATATAACCTTGACCAAATAAAGGTCAATATACCAAAGATTGTTGAAAGCAGCAACAACAAGAACAACCACAGGACCAGGAAAATCAACAGGATTCAAAGCTAGAAATTTTGAGTATGAACAACCAGAAAACCCAGGAAGAAGTGAAAGAGAACTTGGAATCCAAAGCAACACTGATATTTTGTTTAAAAAAGATAGCCAGATTTCCTCTTTTTCCTACTGAATTTTTGTTCTCCAGCAACTGCTGCTCTATTTCCTATTTTTTAGCCTTGTCATGTATTTTCAGAGTGGTATATCTGTGTGTGTGTGCAAATTTTGTACTCAGACTTTCAGCAGGCCAAAGAGGTAAAAAAAAAAAAGATCCCCTTAATGGTGAAAGGTGTGTGTATATATAGGGGGATTTTTGATAGGATATGCTTAGCATATTCCTTATCCAATAGGATGAAAATAGTACAGGTACAACTGTCAAACCTTATCCTTTTGGACAACTGTACCTTCTTCTAGAACATTCTATTAATTCCAGTTCTTATTCTCTTTTAAAGTTACTATTTTACCCTCAAAAAATCTGATTTCCTAGTTCTAGAAAGTTCTTGGGTTGTTATACCCAAGATTCCCTCAATTAAAGTACTAAATTACCCCTTAAGGTCCCCAGAAACCCTTAGGTAACTGGGGTTAGGTTTATTTTGGGGTTACTATTAACTCTAGTCGACTTATTAGAATTTCAAGGGACTTAAGGGTGAGACTGAGTGAACTATTTTAACTTAATATTGATTAATTGAACTTAACTAGTTGTCTAGGACTCGGATTAATTAATAAGAGTAATTAAGTGCTAGATTTAATTAATCATTTTACCCCTTTGATTTTTCTTTAAAATAAGGATCAGTATAGAACTCGCAATAATCGACGCTCAGATGTTGTATTCTAACTAATGCCATAATATTCAACATAATTGAGTACTAAACATCAAATTAGGCTAAAATGGAGACATTCACTAGAACTCAGTCATTCATATTTCATATAGTGAAATTCCTATATATGATCACACGGTCATGAAGGCTAACATGAGACCTTTACAGTTGTATTTCAGGATGTCTCAGAACTACAGAAACACATTTAAAGCAAAGAAGACAACTCGAGCAACTACACTAGTACACCCTTGATTTAACAGCTCATAATTACCATGTCCTTAGATTAACAAATAAATGAGCCTAACACATGATATAGATCACCAACAGTATCAAGGTGAGAGCAGTGGAGCATATATGAATGATTTAGCCGAAATATCATGAAATTCAAAGTCAGGATAAGTGCAGAAGATCATTAAGGTCCTTAGTTAACTATAGAAGTTCAATAAGCATTCACTAAGCTTACAAAGGTGGTCGATTAGCATTAAACTAATTTCAC